>VXBX01008690.1:303958-315870 GCA_013400415.1 Scytalopus superciliaris | reverse complement strand
AAAAAAAAAAAAAAGAGAAACATATATTTAATAAATAAATCTAAACCATGGACTGCAGAAATAGAAATGGAAGTATTTCTCTCTCCTCTTTTCATCCTGAAGGACTGGAACTAGTAAAGTTTTTCCTATGGAAAAAAAAAAACCACCACAACCCACAACAGGAACTTCTATACATATTTAAACCCAGATCAAAAGATCAAATACCAATTTGTTATTTTTCTAAGGTTGATTGCACTGTTTACTTGTAATTCATTAAAAAGGTAATTCAATGTGTCAGTCATTTGGTCAATCTGCTCTGCTTTCAGGCAGGAATAATTTGAATCATTCTTACTTTTTTATATTTCCTGGCCTTTCTAGAATAGCCCTTTCCAATGTTTACAGCAAAAAAAAAAAAAAAAGTCTAACATAACTGTCTTGGTTTTAAATTAAGTCAAATTTATCTCATAGTGATGTGGGATAAATGTATTCTTTTCATGATACCTGTACATTTTCATAGAGATCATTACAATTTCCTCTGCACTGTCCTTTCTAGACTATACAAATTCAATTTGCAGTTCAAGACAAAACCTTTTCTCGGGTGTCTTTAAATCTCTGATCACTTGGTTGCTCTTTTCTGTTTGTTTTCTCTTAGAGAATGGTGCCCAAACTTAATTTCTAGCTGAAGCCTTGCCAAGACTGAAGAAAGAAGTAAAAATCTCACTCATAGCTGTCAATTTTCCATGAACCCTTCCCAGAATAACATTTACCTTTTCTGGCAACATCTTATAAACCTTCATTCAGATTATGGCACATCTGTACTTTTCTGCAGTAATTCTTGCATTCCTCTTCCTCCTTTTGTAACTGCCCATACAACATCTTTCCCAAGCATGGTACATGTGTATGTCATCATTAAATTTAATCAGGTTTGGGAACTTTTGTCTGATATATGTGGATCTTCAGCATACTTGCAAACTCCACAAATATTGTGTCATTTGTCAATTGCATGGCTGTGCCCTTTATTTCATTTAAATAATGACTGAAAATATGGAATCGATCTTCAGAGAAGCTCTTTCCCCAAACGAGTCAAAAACAGGACAGACATGTATCATCTTTTCAGTTTGATACAAAACTAGAGAAAACTGAACTTTGTCAATGTTTTTTCAGCCTCTTCTGGTAATTGAATTTGAACTGTGTAAAATTAACATGATAGTATACTGTTAAGGGGCTGGATTTATAAAAACTTTACATTAAGAAAAGAACTTCTTTTAAACTCACCTAGTCCTTCATTGTGACGCATTTTCAGACTTAAATCCCTGCTGCCCTACATGAAAAAAATATGCTAAACTAATTGGTAAATGTACCAAGTGAAATAGAAATGGCAACAAATTTTTTTGGTGGGGAACAAAGCATAGAGCTAAAATATACAATGTAGCGTTATGTAAAACTTGGAACTGAACCATCAGAGCTTGAAAACACAAAATCTGAACTGTTTTGATCCTATGGGACAGTACGGAAATGGAGATCGCTAGGCACCAGTTTGATATCATGATGCCAAATCTCATTGTATGAAGTACTGTCAAGTAACTTGAAACTCCTGTGGGCTGGAAAAGTAAGTGCTTTACAGAAAAAGGTTAAGTGTACATGGCATGTGTTGGCAAACCATATTACCTATATCATTATGATTTAAAAGGGAAAAAGTTAGTAAAAATCCAAGGAACGGTAGAGCATGATTAGGAAAAAGGCTTAAATTTTATTAAGTATTTGTAAAATGCCATAATGAAAAGGTGCCCTTAATGCACACCAGAACCACTTTTGAATACTGAAGTAATCTTGTTAGACTGACAATCTAAGTTCCATAGACTTTGCACTTATCTGCACTGAAATTCATAATATAAAAAATAAAATATGTAGTTTTCAAAGTTATTAGTCCTTCTCTTATAGCATAGAGATTAATCTGTTCTCGGATGCCTTATCAAAGTATTTGGTTGTAATGTGCTACAGGAAATTATTTAGGTCAAATACAGATTTTATGAAACAGGTCCTTTGGTAGTAAAAGTTAGTCCCATTGAAAGCAATGAAAGTACCACTACAGTACATCGAACTCAGCCCTTACCTGAGTGCTGGAGCGGATTTTATCTGCTTTACACCTTTTTGGAGCAGAAATTTTAAACAAATGATTTTTGATTCACCAGTTATTTGCAGAACACAGAAATTTCCAAGTTTTGTATGAGTCTGCATAGTTTCATAAGTTGTCTGATGATTACTTATGGTCCCAAAATATTTTCTGTATGTTCATTTACTTACAGATGTATTTGAATTCTTCATCTATTTTCTTTAGACTATTGATCATTTATGTGGTTTGTGGATATTTAGATTTTTAACCCTTTAGTTTTTGAATGCTTCAATGATAAGCTTTACTCAGAACTACATTATATAAGAAATAAAAATCTCCATTTTTCTCAGTTAGTCTCTATGTATATACGTATGTTCTCATTAGCATACTGTGCATGCATTTCACACTCATTTTGTTCAATTCTAAACATGGGTCACTATCGTATGGTTGAAGATAAATACCTCTGTGGGTTTGGGAAAAGAAAGAAGTTTCTGTCTCAGAACTCCACCTCTCACTCTACTTTCTAGCAGCTCTATGGATATTTGTAGTGAAAAACTGGACATCATATTATATTTCTTAAGATAACCCAGAACTCTGCCTTCTGTGCTCTCCCTCCCTCTCTCTCACACACAGGCATGTGTTCATGCACACATAGAGAAAACAACAACCTTAGGATGTGTCATACGATGAAAAACCCCACATATTTCTAAAGATGCTGCTGTCATCCTCTGTCCTACAGAAATTTTACTCATCCTGACAACCTGGGAACAGTCTAAAAAACTGTGAGAAAAGGAACAAATGTGTTCATCTGCTTTTGGAACAGTGAGACATGAAGGTCTGAAAGTCTCCTAAAGGCCCCTCTATTCATAAAGGCCGCTCACTATATGAAGAAGGTTATTTTTCACAATAAATGACTGGACACAGTAACGATGGAAATAATATGAATAGTAAGAAAGGTTTTCAGAGCAGTTAATAAGCTAGACAACTGCAATATCAATCAATGAATGTAAACCCTGTGCAAATCTCAGGTGATGACTTAGCAACTTAAACACCAAATTAAGTTGTAAAACCAATTATATATATATGTTAGTAAGCCTCTTCCTAATGCTCTTATTTTTACTTTCTTTTTATTTATGCTTTCAAACACAGGGCAATGAAATAGATGAAATGTGCCTGGTGTTTTTCAATATGCCTAGGGGATAGGTTTGTCCAGTTGCCATAAAAAATTAATGGGAACTAGGTGTTCAAATCTGTTAGGTTCCGTCAAAATTTCGACCTGAAAGGATGAGTACTGTTTGTAAGCCTCTCTCAGGCTAAAGGTCTAAGCATAATTGTGCCTCTTCTTCAGTTATGCATGAGCATATGAGCACATACACATAGGACTTTTACTGGAAGACTCCTTAATGATACGGAAATACTGTATAGTCAGTGTTTAGGTTTTATGGAGTGTCTTTCAATACAGAAGTTAGAAGAAAATAAAATTGAGAAGACCAGAAAAATCCAGGCAGAGGAAACCTGTTCATCTTAGANGGTGGGTGGGGTGTGTTTCAAAAATCTTCAGTAGTTTTTGTGTGACTTTTCTGTGCCTGAGTTATACAGGTCACATCATACTGAACCAGTAAGACTTTACAAAGTGCACACCATAATCTAACTACTTTATATATGTTCCTCCCAGAATACAGGTGTAAAACTGGACTGCTTTTCTCACTTTCTTGCCAATGTCACTGTCACCAACAGCCATGTATAAACAGACTTTTCCTTCTTGATCAAAAATCTCATATATATATATGGCATAAGTAAAATGATCTTAAGGAGTCATATGTGTCTGATGGTTTTGAGAGGAGTAACTCCACTTTTTGGACTACCAAAGCAGAAGAACTGCTTTTTAGAACCTAACCTTTAATTCATGCAAATACAAATAAGTAAAGAAATTATGATGTCATAGTAAAGATATCCTTAAATGTATATCAAGTATAATAATTATTTTCTTTCCTGAGACTGCAGAATAGCTTTAAGAGGTGCAGTGATTTCCTTAGTGACACTGGTAATTAATTCTGAACCTCACCAATGATATTTACATGTTAACATTCCTAGCTATTTTACTGCTACTCATTTTGCCAGATGCATCCAATCCACCCATGAATTCCAGTCTTAATTTTACTCTTGTCAAACGCAATGCTATTTCTCCCAAATTCCAGTTGCCAAGATTTATCTTTCCCCAGGTAACACTTCTAATGTTCATATGTGCTGTAAACATATGGGAAGAAAATGTACTTAAATAGTGTGTTGAAAGCTGAAAAAAAGACAACATAAAATTAATTTTTGTGGACAGTAAAAAAAGTGACACAGGTTCTAAGTATAGTTAATTTGTGAAGGTTAATTAATAGAGAAATTTTTAAAAGGCCTATTTTAACTATCTCGATGAGGAATTTCCAGCTAGGTTTGAACAACACAAAACCTGAGATAATTACCTTCCATTGAAGATTCTAATTGATATAGAGCTATGAAGACCTTTGCATTTTCTTTATAGAAAGCACCTAACAACTAGATCTTTACAAACCTTTAGAACTTAGTATTTGTGACAGACACCTGTTTGTGTCTTTCTTGACCAAACCCTTCAATATTTCTACAAGGGCTTCTTTGTTTTTCAAGCTGTTTTGCTATGATGATGCAATCTCTCAGAACTCCTCATGTCTTCCTCCTGAAATCTGTCAGACTCCCTTGACATTACTCTATGCTATTTTTTCTGTTTCATGCACTGTGTTCTTCTCTTAGCTGTTAACAACATCAATCTTAAACACAGGGCACCTTGCAAAAATTGAGATAATATTCAACATAAATGGTTAAGCTCTTACAATAATCACCAGACTGCCATTATGACACTCCTGGAAACTCAGTGAATAATCACCAGTACAGTACAAAGGCGAACCGGACTGCTTGTAAGCCTTTGGCTGTAAAGAATCCTCTAGTTTGAAATATATATGTTGGGAAATTGCTGAAGGACTTGATGTTTGAATGGGCCTTTCTTGCTCTGCAAGAAAGCCAGAAATCAGAAAGCATGGAGACAACACATCAAGAGTGGGAGAGAAAAAAAGCAGCATGAAAACTGTCACAAAATAGAGAAAATAAAGTTTCAAGTGGACAGTTACACAGAGTGAATAAGGAAGGACTTGACTGCTGCACTGCATTTTTTTAAAAATCTTTTCTTCATTAACCAAATAATAACTCATATTCCTAAAAATTCCTAAAAATATTTTTTTTTAATTATTGCATTATTGTATACTTCTTGATGCTTTTTTCCAAGGGGCTATTTTTCTTTCTCACTCTATGTTCTTTAAAATGTATTTCTCTCAGTCTTCTGCTACAGAATTATATTTTCTGTACCTATTTCTCTTGACCACTCTCCTGCTGTTCTTGTTGAAACAGGTGTTGTCGCTACAGAAACCAAAATAACCAACAGTTTGACAAATGCCTCATGGAAGAGATTTTACCCTCAAAATAGCTCCCTGAGACAGAGAAATTATATTGCAGACTAGGAAATGATGCTTGGGTTAAACTGACTTGATTTGTAACTCCCTGAACAAACAACATAACCTGAGTTGCCTCTGCTTTGTGCAGAGAGTTGGACGTGATGACTTACAGAAGTCTCATTGAACTTAAGTTTATCCATGATCCCTCCCTCCTATAAATTAGAAACTCAATTTAGAACTTGCTTTCAAAAAAAAAATAGTTTTAGACTTTTTTCTTCTCTGACTTCACTGGCTCCTCCAGCCATGAACCAAAATATTCTAAAATACTATGCATTTGGATGACTAGGCATTTTCCTTGTGATCCTACAACCACTATGTGTTAGGTTTTACATTGTCATTTCTCATTACCTTAACTTAGGTTCCATATAAAGCCATTGGTGGAACTGTAAGACAACACAGTAAAGTGCATTGACAGTATAGGTCAATTCTACTTCCTGACAGGATAACCTGATACTTACAGTGAACCTGGAGTAAATAGATACCTGAACACAGGCAATATGAGTGTGATCCTGACAGGAATATATATTCAAAGTAATAATTCCTCCTACACTGTTAAACTCGTTCATTGCCTTCACATCCTGTAGGACCTTTCAAACAATCAAACAGAATTCATATGGACACATCTATGAATGTCTCATTCCATGAGTAAAAGGCAAGGTGTTTAGAACATTGTTTCCAACCCAAAACAATATATATAGCAGTGTGTAATATTTGATATCTACCTTCAATCTCTGCAGTTTGTTATATCTTGTAATGAAGCTTTCTTTTTTAAAAGTTCTAGCTGGTACTATCCACAGCTAAGCAACACAAAACGCAAAAATGGCAACATGCAGTATTTTGATTTTTTTTTTATCATATGAATTTCTATTCATAATTGATATACAGAACAGTGGAAGATTTTTGCCCTGTGTTCAAAGCTGGACATGGGAATGTATCATGTCTATGTCTGATTCTGGTATTCATCCACTGAAAATCCATGACTGTAGTCATCCATAAAAGATATATTCTAGAGTCTAAGAAACTCAGATTAAAATGTGCTGGCTGGGAGAACATGAGGAGATCTCTTTCTGGCTTTTTTAAAAGGCTAAAAGTTTTAGAACTGGAATGTTCAATTCCAGTCTTTCAATTTTTCTTCCCTAAAAACCTGCTCACTGCTTATTAAATACTGCTGGTAAGTGCCATAGGCAAGAACATAAAAACATTGGTATTTGATAAAGATAAAAATCTGCAAGACACTTATAAAGTGTATGACTTGAATCATTTAAGCACTTCAACAAACACTTCCCATTTCTTTCCAATTTTTTCTGCTTCCTTCCTTCTATACTTGTTTACTTACCTTTTCATTTTTGGTTTTTTTTTTGTCTTTTCTTTAATCTCTATCATGATCTCGTACACACATAACTACAAACAGTGTTCTATATTGAGATTTAAATTCTTTTCTACTTTCTTTTACCTTCTTACATGTCCCATGAGGGTCTGACCCTACTCTGGTATGTTTCTGCCCACAGCTTACTCATAAATATTGAAAACCCTTTTCCATCATTGCTGGCATTTTTTAACTCACACAAGCATTCCTGAATGATACTTTTCACTTCAAAGATCTCCTCTGTCCTTCATATGCCTAGTTTCTTCCCTTGGCACTCATATTCACACATTGCTACTCTCTTTCCTTACCAATCTCTTTCTTTACCCCTGTGATCTTCTCTCTTCCTCAAACATGTTTAAAAAATATTCAGATGCCTTTGTTGTCCATCTTTCTGTTCATACCATTGCTTTTCTTCTTTCTTCTTCAAACAGATACAGTGTAAAGTTAGGAGGTAGCTGTATTTATGGCTGTGTGATTTTCATAATAAATAATCACAGCAGTTCTGGCATGGCAGACAAATTCCAGCTACAGTAACGTACCTATTTCCATTTCCGTTTACATTTCTGGATATTATACTGATGGTACACTCTACAAAATATACCTGCAAAAAGAGAGCTAATGCTCACTGAGGGCATAAACAAGAAGGAGGTCCTTTTGAAAAGAGGAAAAGCAAAATCGAGAGTATAAAGTTAATGAGATAGTGCTTATTTTATACCTGTTACAGTGATTAATTCATAGAGTAGTTAAAGGAAAAAAAAATACCGATTTACTGAATTACTTTTGCTAGAAGAAGCAGAAAAGTTTACTAGATTTCATAATACAATTCACTGCCTTAAACACAGAGAGAGGTTAGCAATAATGATCTTGTCTATCAAACCTATGTATGGAAGAGATTCCACACTTCCACTAGGTATCTTGTTCCAAAGGCTAAATCTGGAACATTATTTTCCCGTATATGTAAAAATACATATTCCAATGTATAAAATTTACTATTTTAGAAAGTTTTGTCTAACATTGAATCTGAACTTTATGAACAATTTAGATGATTCATTTTTCCTTCTTTTTCTTCCAGAAAGAAAAAAAGTATTTATGTCCTTTTCACAGCAACATTTACCATATAAAGACGCCATCTACCTTCTGTCTTCTCAGACTAAATAGTGTTCTTTCAACTTCTACACATATGTCTTACTTTAATAGTTTGTTATTTTTCTCTGGATTGTTCTCAGTTTGAAAGATCCAAAGACAGTTGGCTTTGTCAATACCTAGCAGAAGAATAATTTGTCCTGTTAGATGTGCTGCACACCTACTAATACACTCCACAATGAGACTTTGTCTTTTTTCTTTAATAGTAGAACGTTGCTGACTCATATTTACTTTATAGTCCATTACAGCCCCCAGATTCTTTTCTAAAGTGCTGTTGTTCTACTGGTATCCTTTTGATTTTACTTTTGATTTTTCTTCCCAAATGTAATTTGCATTTGTCAATAATAAGTTTCCTTCTGATGTTTCCAAGACATTTTTTTAATTTGTGTTTAACTATTAATTTCTTAAATTTGACTTCTGATACTTGTCACCAAAGTGCAAACAGGTCCTTTTAGCTTGCTGACAGCTCTATATTTCATAATTTCATCATTCATATCACTAACAATCTGAAGAACAGAAAATGCCTTTAGATCAAACAGTTAACATGAAAAAAGTACACTATGTAAGGAATTCTGCTTGAACACCCTTACTTTTGGTTAGGTAGATCACAACTTCTTCAGATAACTAACTGCCTTACTCTTAAGATATCAAATGATGAAGAACCTAACACATTCCTACATCCTGCTACAAGGTGTTGTCAGAATTTCATACATCTAATCTGCATGTGTTTTAATTCTGGGCATTGACCTCAACTACCAAAGTTAGGAAATTTCATCTGCCAGGTATGCCTTTTACTTCTAGCTTGTGCCATATCATGATCAAGTAGCTTTGCATTTGTTTTGGTAGCCAAACAAGTAAAAAAACAGATAAAATTATTAAATTGCCTTTTTTTAAAAAATTTTGTTTGGTTGGTTGGTTTTTTGTTTGTTTTTGGGTTTTTTTTGTTTGTTTTTGTTCTTTTTGGGTTTTTTGTTTGCTTTTGTCTTGTTCTTTTTTGTTTGATTTTTGGTTTGTTTGGGGGTTTTTTGTTTTGTTATTTTTTGGCTTTGTTTGTTGTGTTTGTTGTGTTTTTGTTTGTTGTGTTTGTTGTGGGTTTGTTTGTTGTGGTTTTTTTGTTTTGGTTTGGGGGTTTTGTTTTGTTTTTGCTTTGCTTTGGTTTTGGGGCTTTTCCCCCCCCATGTTTTACCTCTCTTTTTTTTCCCAAGATACATTATTGCAATATCTTGTCCCACTGATGTTATGGATCATCTCACTTTCCTTTCACTGGATGACACATCAAAGGGCTGCCTAAAATGTCATGTTCACCATAAAATCACTGCAAGAGTAGTTTATCTGCCGTAACCACAAGCCATTCTGAATGTGACAATATCCAGCATAAAGGTTTTCTGTGCTACAGTGTTTCACACGTTGTTTTCCCTTAGGTGCATGCCCATACATTCGGACGCGATAGCGGTCTCCGCGCATCCCGCGGCGCGGGCGGGGACCGGCGGCATCCCCGGGCACGCACACACCCCGGAGGGACCGCGGATGGTTCGCTGCGTTCGCTCCGCCCGGGCGGCTCCCCGGGAGGAGGGCGGGAGGCTCCGGCCCTTGCCCGGGGCCGGGGATNAGGAGGAGGAGGAGGAGGCGGGAGCGGAGGGAGGGAGGACGGACACGGGGAGGTGGTTGCTGCTGCTGGGCAGAGAGGAGTTGTGCAGGAGCTGCGGCTGCACTCGGACGCCACATTCCCTCCTTACGGGGCTGGCGGGGAGGATGAGCGAGAGCTGACCCTGCCGCCGCCGCCGCCTGTGCTGTGAAGTGTCTCCTCCTCCTCCCCGGCTGTGGGTGAACCTGCGCTACGGGCTCTTCACCGACACGGAGGGGGTTGGTTTGTTTGTGTATTTGTTTAAGGCAAAGAGAGAAAGAGAGATATCTTCCCCCCGCTGAAGCACAGTTCACTATGATCGTACTCGCATCCAGCACTGGAAGCCGGTTGGATTTCGTGTCTCAGTCCAGGGTGTTTTTCTTGCAAACCTTCATTTGGATTTTATGTGCTACAGTGTGCAAAGCGGAGCAGTATTTCAATGTGGAGGTAAGATCAGCCGGATGCGTGTGCGAGCGTTCGTGCTTTCCCTTCTCCCTTTCCTCCCTTCCCTTTTTTTTTATGTCCCTTAAATAAAATCAAATGAAATAGTCAGCCAGCCAGCCATGTCTTTCAGCAGCCAGGGCATACGTCTGTGTAGGCTTTCCTTCCAGCAGCCGGTAGCTAGCTCCCCACCCCAGTTCCCCCGCCTGATGGATGCGTTTCAGCCGGAGATCCCGTTATCCCGGCAGCGCGATGCCGGGCGCTGGAGCGCAGCCCGTGCCTCCCGCTGACCTCGCCCACGGGAGACGGGAAACCCTCACCCGAGCACGGAGGAAACCTGAGGCGCAGTATGTACACGCAGCTCAGGGAAGGCTCTGGGAATGTCTTGGACTTCAGATACCGCTGTACTGCTGAGTTTCCCCAGTCTTTTTTTGTTTTTTTCCTTTCCAAAGAAGAATGAATGAAAGAGCATTATGGGGACAAGAGAAAGGAAACTTGAGATTTTTGGCACGTTTCTTTGTGGTAGAGTATTTGAAAAAAATAAGATTTTTTTATCCCATTTAAACGTAACAAAAAGAGTTACCACTAGAAATAGTGAAACAAACGGCATAAAGGTGCAACTACAGCAGAGAAGTTAGAGGGTGTGGAGGACAAGGAAACAGTATTTTTCCAAGTGAAAATGAAGATTAAAATGTGGGGATACCTAGATGGGGCAAATCCTAAGAGTTTACAGTGACAATTCAGTGAACATCCATTTCCACTCACCTTTGTCTTCCCGTTGGGAGTTTTTACATAATGCTTTCTAATAACTAATGTTCTTTTACTGACTTCTGTCATCTTTGCATATATTTTTTTCTCTGTCCTGTCACTCTGTTTGTTCTGCTGTTAGCCCTTCTTCTATTTCAATGTGATGTGTCTATTTCTGTCTTCTTTTCCCTGTCTATTCAGCTTCTTAATTTTTCTTGTTATGCCTCTGTAATTTATACATGCTCTTTCAGCTTCTAGTAAATAATTCTGTTTTTTCTGGTAGATTGCTGTGTTCCTTCACTTTCTTCTATCCTGCCAGCCCCACTCAAAACTTTTTGGTGCACCAAAACACCAGCTTTTTTTGTTTCTAGTCTCTTTCATCTTCTGGGTTCCCTTAATTCTTTCTCTCAGAGAAATGAAGTCTGTGCCTCTTGCTCTGTCTCACACATATGCACACTTTCTTGTTTTATATGAGCTCTTGTTCTCACTCAGTGACACTCATTCCTGCTCCCGTCTCTGGCAAGATTACTCCTGCAGATGCTTCTCCATTCCTAGACTGTCTCCGTTTTTGTCTAATGTTCTTAACTGTGCATCTTTTCTNCCCCGGGAGGAGGGCGGGAGGCTCCGGCCCTTGCCCGGGGCCGGGGATGCGGGGAAAGGCCGCACGCCGCTCCCGCGCCGCCGCTCTCCGGCAGGGAGGGAAGCGCGGCCGTGCGGCGAAGACTCGGCGGGGCCGCCGCTTCGGGCCGCCCACGGGGCGGGGCCCGGCTGGGCTCGGCTGAACATTCTGGAGTGGAAGGGAGCGACGAGGCAGGGCCGGGAGCCCAGGCGAGTCGAGCCGGCCTCCCCTGGCAGGAGGCGGAGGCTGAGGGGGAGGAGGCAGGGGAGGAGGGGAGCAGGAGGAAGAGGAGGAGGAGGAGAAGCTGAAGAAGAAGAAGAAGGAGGAGGAGGGGGGGGAGGGGGCGGGGG
>VXBX01008690.1:269442-303447 GCA_013400415.1 Scytalopus superciliaris | reverse complement strand
TTTTTTTCCTTTCCAAAGAAGAATGAATGAAAGAGCATTATGGGGACAAGAGAAAGGAAACTTGAGATTTTTGGCACGTTTCTTTGTGGTAGAGTATTTGAAAAAAATAAGATTTTTTTATCCCATTTAAACGTAACAAAAAGAGTTACCACTAGAAATAGTGAAACAAACGGCATAAAGGTGCAACTACAGCAGAGAAGTTAGAGGGTGTGGAGGACAAGGAAACAGTATTTTTCCAAGTGAAAATGAAGATTAAAATGTGGGGATACCTAGATGGGGCAAATCCTAAGAGTTTACAGTGACAATTCAGTGAACATCCATTTCCACTCACCTTTGTCTTCCCGTTGGGAGTTTTTACATAATGCTTTCTAATAACTAATGTTCTTTTACTGACTTCTGTCATCTTTGCATATATTTTTTTCTCTGTCCTGTCACTCTGTTTGTTCTGCTGTTAGCCCTTCTTCTATTTCAATGTGATGTGTCTATTTCTGTCTTCTTTTCCCTGTCTATTCAGCTTCTTAATTTTTCTTGTTATGCCTCTGTAATTTATACATGCTCTTTCAGCTTCTAGTAAATAATTCTGTTTTTTCTGGTAGATTGCTGTGTTCCTTCACTTTCTTCTATCCTGCCAGCCCCACTCAAAACTTTTTGGTGCACCAAAACACCAGCTTTTTTTGTTTCTAGTCTCTTTCATCTTCTGGGTTCCCTTAATTCTTTCTCTCAGAGAAATGAAGTCTGTGCCTCTTGCTCTGTCTCACACATATGCACACTTTCTTGTTTTATATGAGCTCTTGTTCTCACTCAGTGACACTCATTCCTGCTCCCGTCTCTGGCAAGATTACTCCTGCAGATGCTTCTCCATTCCTAGACTGTCTCCGTTTTTGTCTAATGTTCTTAACTGTGCATCTTTTCTCTCTGCCTCATGCAAGATCACCTCAAATGTATAAAAAAAATCACTTTTTCTTTCTCCATCTCTGCTTCCATCCTAGTCTTTCCTTGTCTATAGGCAGTTATCTTTGCACATGCAGTTCTCTCAGCGTAACACTCATCCACAGGTTCTCTCTTTGACTTCTGTCTCTCCAGAAGGTATTGCCTTTTTACTCCATCAATAAGATCTCTTCTGATTATAAATCTGAGTCTATTTTTCTCTGTCATCTGCACTCTAATCACTTTTTCGTTTCTTATCACAAATGTGCATCTCTGTTTTTGTTTGATTGTAAGCTTTCTGGGGCAGGACTCACATCTTATGTTTATGTGGTGTGTACTGTGCTCAAGTCTAAACTAGAATTGTGATGTTTTTTGCTATATAAATATTAAACCTGAGAATTTCAGAGCACACATTGAAGTTTTATCCTTCTTTTGCTGATGTCCTCAGCTGCCTTCTTCACAGGGGGAAGCACCGTGGAAGAGAGGAAGTTGCTGTCTCTATCCTCTCCAGGCTTCAGAGGCTGGCCCCCTGTGGAGTATAGGGATGAAATTCCAGCGACAGAACTTTCTCCTCCCACAGTAGTCTGCTTTGCTGGCATCTGGCTCTGCTGGAGAGACAGGCGGCAGATGGAGCTAGTGTGGGAGGAGAAAAAGATTGGTTTAGTCAAGTGGAATATGAACAGGAGGCCAGCTCCACTCAGGAGGAGGTTTTGTGAGGAAAGAAGGGAAACACTTTCAATTTTGCAACCTCTTCCATATGGAGAACAACACATTTTGAGGGCAAAGGCAGTATCAGAAGCAAGAAACATTGTTGGATGGAATGAAGTAGCAGGTATATGTGATGAGGGCACAAATTTCTACTTTTTGAAATATGCCATCTCCTGTTCTTCCTAGCCCTTCTGAGACAAACTGTGTGGTCATATGCCACTGCTTTTAGTTTCTTCATATTTAAGTCTTTGAGCCATACATTGCTGGGAGCCAGAAGAGTGTTCCAGTGAATTACTCTAGTATTTGAGAGTTGTCCTGATACGGGGCTTTTACTTAGGCCACTGCCTTTGACCACTGTGAGTGGCATGGTCCTGGGCTAAATGAACATGAAATTTGCCCCAGAGCAGCCATTGTCATGTTCACATTGTTTGGGTAGTGCTGAAAATTCAATTTTCTTTTTGCTGGGAATAGCCAAGGGAATAGCATGGGAAATTTGAGGCAAAGAACTTGGCAACAGCAAGTATTTGTTGTGCAGTACAACTCTGTGTGTCAGCAGAAGTGCATAAAGCAGATGTACTTCATAGTGAAGTGTGAAAATATAAACAAAGATTTTTTGTGACAATAAGTATGCAAAGTAGGCTACAGGAAAGAAGTGAGGTACATATAGTTGAATGAAGTGTCACTGAAAAAAATGCTTAGGATGGTTGTAAAGCAGATTTTTTTTTTTCATTCTTTCTTGTCTTTAAATAAAGTGCATATAATACCTGTTGAACATTATAAAATGTGGAGATCATTTATTTCCTCTTGTTGTTCTGTCTTGTTTAATCCAAATTCCTGATTGATAAGCAAAATCTGTGTAGTTGTGTTGAATGTTTTGGTTTATTTGTTTCTGTGCTGTTAGCCAGGAGATATTCTTAGGAGATATTACTGTAGCTCAAAGATATTAAATGTTACCTTTTAAAAGTAAAACATAAAGCTGAAGTTTACAAGCTTGTATGTACATTGCTGTTCCTTGTAATTTGGTTGTCCCTCTGTAAAATTTCTTTTAGCCAAACAACTGCATGGATGAATTCCTCAGGCTTCCAATGATAGCTGAGTTGTCAGTCCTGAAATGCATTCATGTATGTGGTATTTCATGTAAATGACACAGCTGAGTAGGATTCAGATCATGGAGTACGGGACATGGGAGGGGCAAGCACACTCCATATCAGTGAGAATTTTGTGGTAAAGCTGCATAAGACGTGACTGTAACTGATAGGTTAAGAAATCATGATGAAGTTGAGGAAGCACATAGTCTTCTGTATAGGAAGATTTTTAACAATAACTTTCAAAGTTCACTGATTACCAGTGACATTTCTGTGAGACTGTTTCTGACATCATGAGAAAAACTAAGGACTACACTGTTAGCTGCCTCTTCTCAGTGCTGAACTATTGGTCCAAAAAACAACTTCATTGAGTAAGTATATTGGTGGAAGACTATGTCATCAGTGAGATGGTGAATGGAATAACAGTTATTAGAAGAACATTTTAAATGTAAAACTGAATCAAACACTTAGAAGATAATTTGTTAGTGAAAAATGATAGAGCAAACTACCTTCTTCTCCCTGCTGGGCTCCTCACTATAGTAATAATAATTTGTGTTGCTCAAAGATGACTGCTTTGCATGTTATTGGGAGTGTCTGTAGATGGTCTTTCACAAGTATCATCCATCCAATCTCTCTCTCTCACTCTCTCTCCCTTCTCTTACATATATATATATATATGTAAATATAGATGAATTTATATATATGCTTTCCTAAACCTCATAACACTGTACTGTTTCAGCTGATACTGTTCTATAAGTTTATCTTCTAATGTCATGCTGTATACTTAAATAATAAGTATGCGTATATTTAATTAACCATTAAATATTCACTATAAAAAATTAAAAACAAAATGGTTATTGAAAAAAGAATATCTTGGTCAGAAGGCAGGAACAGTATGAACCTAGAGAATTATTAGTCTCAGGAATGTCATACTGCTTTACTCTTACTTAGCTGAGCATCTGCCTAAACCCTGTTGAGAAAAGGATTGTTTTTAGAATTGTATCCTAGTTTCATTGACTGAATCAGTGATGTGGGAAACACTAAAGAGAAAGCATGCTTCATAATTTCTTTCCTCAAGCTGGCAGTTACACTCTATTTTCCTCCTTCTAATGCTGAATGTATAGACTTGAATCCCTAGGGAAGATCTTAAAATGACATTTTAGTGTAAGCAGTCATCTCCCATTTTCAGAAGTGGGATAGTTAAATTGCATATTATGGAACAAAATACAGTGGAATCCAAACTTCAGAAAAATACCATCAGTTTCCTCCATGGGAATAAGTGGCTGAGAACCCCATTGTTTTCATTGTTAATAAATTCTGCAATTAGCCTCCAGCTCCTGCTGAATAGTGATGCATGGCCTTTTATTTCATAAGCTTTTAGTCTTTTAAGTGTAAAACCAGAACAGTTTCATTCTTCAGCTGGCAATTTAAAAGGAATAAACATTTGAGAGGGGAAAAAAAATCCTCCAGTACCAGCTTTACACACTCTTCAACTAGTGGGCTTTTTTGTGAGGTTTGCCAGCACAACACAGTACTTTTAGAACCTGTTAGAATGCAAGCTGAAAACTATGAAGAAGCAATTAAGATGGTTTTGGTATCAATAGTGCCACATGTCCCAAAAGGAGTTTACAGGATTTTCTGCTTTGTTTTCGGTTGCAGTCAGTATGCATGACTATGAATTATTTAAATTCTGAATTCCATTCTTGCATGACATATCAACTAAATGAACTGGGTTTCTGTTAGAACAAGAAGTTGGAACTGAAATTACTAGAGGGATAGAAAAGAGTTACTGAATCAGGTGATGAAAGTGGCTAATGAGTGAAATATTAGTCAAGAAAAATATAGATATTATGTGGTGTATTTCCTATTTGCTTATTGATGGAATACAGATGTGAAGAAAGCCTCCTGTAAAGGCCTCTGCTGAGCAGGTATATCCAGATAAGGAAGGTTATGTGTTTGGTGGATAGACAACAGAATGCTTTTCTATCAAAGAAGGTGAATACCTACTATATAATGAACTGGTTCTCATTTGATATGAAGAAATACACGTGTAGACTGCTAGTTGGCAGAGTGCATTTCCTGCTGTAAAGCATGAGATTATTTTGTGCTACTAATGTTGCAGGGAAGTTCATGAATTCTGTTGCCTGTATTTTGTTCAAAGACAGGTTGAAAGGGTGGTTCCAGTTCTTACGGGTTCATAGTTGACATAGTATGTTAGACCTTATGTGCAAGACTTATTTATTTATAATTGTAGTTCATCTTGTTTTCCTGTTGCAAACTTTTGATGGTTTAGTGTTTAAGCATCACAGCTATTAGTGAATCTCAATTCTACTGAAGAAAATAAATAAAATGGTTATTTATGTAATCAGTTTATGTAGTGCAAGATAAACCCACAAAAGCATATATTCATAATGTTTTCTGACATGAGAGCTTACTAAAATAAATACAGAATTTATTAGCCCACCAATAAACCCTGAACAAGCCCAAGCTCTCCCCATTCCATTATTTGGAAGGCATAATGTGAAGCTCCTGCATTACCATTCATTGTTTCTTCAGAGTGGATATACTGTGTTCTTTAACTGGTTTAAGATTTATGCTGCTCTTTGTCAGTTTTATTTGAATCCATCTAAAAGGTCAGCGCTTGCTCTAGGCACCTCAGCTCTGCTTATGCACTCAGCAAGACTGTGTTGTAAGAGTTTATAAAGATAGAATGTGGTATTATATAGATTTTAGAGCATTTCAAACTGCATCTGCTTTAAAGTCTCTCGCATCCTTCTACTTTACTGAGTGATCATTTTGTGGTGTTAAACACTGGAGGATTTTGTGTTGATACGTGAAGATCCTTAAAGAAACAATGTAAATTTAGGAAAAGAAAATATCCTATTAAAATTGCTTAAATCTCACCTCTCTGTTTCAAATTCCAATTTATTGTCCAACCTGTTTGCCATCCTCAAACTACACTGTTGACTGTAATCTGAAGCAGCAGGTTGAGTCTGTTTTAATTTGTTATCTGTGATATGTCAAATGACAGATTTGGTTTCATTTTGTATGAGGAAGACCAGGATTAGTGCTGCAAACATGATTTTAGTTGGCACTGAAATGGATTTGAAAAATAATTATGATTAGAGCTTTATCCTTTAAAGAGAGGTCATGCTGTTTGGAACCTTTATTTATTGGTTGCCTGGCAACTGTTCATTCATGTTCCTGCTTATCATCATTCATTATAAGCATCTTTGCTGTACAGTAAGAGCAATTCAGTGGTAACAGTTTATTTCTGTGATGAATTAAAATTGACATAAATTGCAGATAAAGAAAAAATATTTCTGTAGTTTTACTTACTAACCAAAACTGTTGGTACATTGTTTCTCTGCTTATTAACATCTGGTTTATACCAGCTGAGGAGTTATCTGCACTTAGGTGTGATCATAATGTTTCTAGCATACTTTTTGAGGTATTACAGTGCATAATTGACTTAGGGGCTTGTTCAGGTGTTTTTGCCATGTTTAAAATCTCCTGTTAATTTCAAGATCAAGGCTTCAGGGTGTGAGGAAACTTATGCCTGGTTGATTTCAGTGCTTAACATTAGGCAATCCAATCTCAAGTGCTGAGGCTTGAACACTGTTATTGGGAAAGGGATTTAACATTCTGGAGTTAAAAGTGCTGTGCTAGGGGATGTGCAGCTGAAGCAATAAGCCGCAATAGCTCTGAAGAACATCAAAGTCACTTGATGCTTTTTCTCTGTAGAACAATAGTGGATTTTATTACACTGTGAAAAAAAACCATTCATAAAGCATATGATTCAACAATTGTTTTGCGACTGTGGATGAAAAAATATTTTGCTTTCTGTATTAATTCATTATGAATCATATCACAATTGACCCTTATGTAGAACGGTATATGGAATGGTATGGTTGGGGTATGGAGTATTTGTAGAAGATGTTTTTGTAAGGAAGATTGGAGAAAATTGCTTATGGATGCATCTTAAAAGTCTGCACTGTGTGGCCAGGGTGGAAGTACATTTGTGTCTCTGCTGCTACCTCTTTGTAGCTTTGTCTCTCAAATGGTTGATTCAGAGCTATGGAAAAGAGGCTACCTCTATCCTCAAGAATGACAAGAAGGTGATCAGTAATCAGCATGGATTCTTTAAAGGTAAATCATGCTTGACCAACCTGATTGCCTTCTGCAACGAAACAATTACCTGGACAGATGAGAGGAGAATAGTAGATATTGTCTACCTTGACTTCAGCAGGGCTTTAGACACCATCTCTCACAATATCCTCACGGGCAAACTTAGAAGTATGGACTGGATGAGTAGACAGTGAGATGGACTGAGAACTGGCTGAACAGCAAATTCCAGAAAGTTGAAATCAGTGGCACATGCTCTAGTTGGAGGCCTGTCACTAGTGGTGTCTCCCAACAGGCCAGTGTTGTTTAACTTACTCATCAGTGACTTGGATGAAGGGGAAGATGCCTCCTCAGTGAGTTTGTGGACAACACAAAGCTGGGAGGAGTGGCCGGTACCCCAGAGGGCTGTGCAGCCCTTCAGAAAGACCTCCACAGGTTGGAGAGATGGACAGAGAAGAACTGTCTGAAATTCAACAAAGGCAAATGCAGGGTCCTGCACCTGGGGAAGAATAACTCCAAGTACCAGTACAGGCTGGGGGCGGACCTGCTGCAAAGCAGCTCTGTGGAGAAGGACCTGGGGGTCCTGATGGACAAGCTGTCGATGAGCCAGCAGTACTCTTGTAGCCAAGAAGGCCAGCATTGACAGGAGATTGGGGGAGGTGATCCTGTCACTCTACTCAGCCCTACTGAGGCACATCTGGAATGCTATGTCCAGTTCTGCACCCTTCAGTACTACTGGAGACGGTGGTCTAATGAAGGGCAAAAAGGATGATTAGGGGACTGGAGCATCTCTCTCATGAAGAAGAGCTGAGAGAGCTGGGCCTGTTCAGTCTTGAGAAGAGACAACTGAGAGGGGACCTCATCAATCAAGGTCTACAATTATCTGAAGGCAGGGTGTCAAGAGGCTGGAGCCAGGCTCTTCTCGATGTTGCCAGGCGATGGGACAAGAAGCAGCGGGAAGAAACTGATGCACAGGAAGTTCCACCTGAATATGGGGGAGAACTTTACTGTGCAGGTGACTGGAACTGGAACAGATTGTCCAGAGAGGTTGTGGAGTCTCTCTCACTGGAGATATTCAAGAACCATCTGGATGCAATCCTATGCAATGTGCTCTAGGATAACCGTGTTTGAGCAGGGAGGTTCTACCAGATGACCCACTGTGGTCCCTTCCAACTGTACCAATTCTGTGATTCTGTAAAAGAATGTCCTTCTGGGACATTGAGCTTCTGATGGCATTAACTCACCAGTATTCTTCATACCATGCCATGTTATGAGGAACAAAGTAACTGCTTTAAGTCAAATCTGTATCAATTTTTACGAATTTTCCCATTCATGTGACGTGTTGGCACTATGAGAATGCCGTGTTTTGTGTTTTTCCCTTTTATGAGACAGTTGAACTGTTTTCAAAGCTGTACAGATAATTTGAAAAAAATGCCAGTGTCAGAAAGCCTGGTCTTTAATATTTTTTCTTACAATCTTGTAGGGAAAAAGTTGTTTTATTTCATTGGTGCAGTTCATTTTTGCTGGCATGTAATCACAAATCCACTTAGAGGTGTGAAATACAGGTTGGCAAGGGAAAGTGTCTTGTCGTTTCAGAAATTTATGAGCTGAAAGGCAGACAGAAAATTATCAATATCTTTAAAACATAGATTGAAAAGGAGGCTTGTTTTTCTATTTTACAATGAAGAGGAAGATACTTCATTTAAATATATTGGTAGATCTTTACAAAGTGTACAAAAGAGGAAATTGCTTTCTTTTTGTATGGCATCCATATCCGAAGGTGATGATCTTATCATGTTTTTCTTTCTTACCTCAGACATTTCTTGTGTGATGCTCCTCTAGGAAATCGCTTTGACCCACTGTCTTTGCAGAGAAATTGGCAGATTGTATTTATCTACATTGGGGGTTATGCTTAATTGCAAGTGAAACAAATGATCTTTCACACAATAAAATCTACTATTATTACTAGCAATAATAGAATTATATTGCTAATTGTACATCATGATTTTGGTCTTGGCAAGTGAGGCTTTTTTTTTTTTTCCTTTCATTACTTCTATGAATTTAGAAAAATGAAATAACAAAAAAAAAACCCAAAACCAAACAACCCAAGATAGTGTTCCATTTTTTGGTTTTCCTTAGTGATTTTGAAGTGCTGGACTCTGATACTTCTGTCCTTCATTACTAGAACATGATATGTAAGCATTGGAAAGGTCTTTATTATATTTTTCTCTGTTGCATATTTTTTCAAATATGTAGGAAAAAGAATGTGATGTGAGTTACTGAGTCATTGTTCTGGGGTCTGGAGATCCAGGTTGTGCGTCCAGTTCCATCATGAGCCTTTATATCGAACACGTAGTTTATCCATTTTTGTAACCTAACTTGCACAAATGTGCATTGAACTAACTGAAGAATATTTTCAGCCTTTTCCAAGAGCAATAGAAGAGAAGTGATGTAAAAGAGCCAGAGATTTATCTTACTCATTCACTTGTCTTGGGACTGTTTCACTTTTTTTCATAAAATGTGGTAGAGGAATATCATAAAATATAAATACAGCATTTCAATTTAATCATCTGTGTAATCATTCCAGAAGTGAATATGTTCAAGAGACAAGTACCAGAGCATAAAAGGTGAAAAACATGTCTATAACACTTTGAACTCTGGTTTTGAGGGTTTTTTATTTTTTTGTTTTGGTCTTATATTTTAAAAGAATAAAAGTACCAAGTACTAACACTTGGTAGACAATATTGTTAGGATTAGGTGAAGGATGTCAATAGATGACTGAAGATAGAGAGTATCACAGTCTCTCTCAGAATGAAAGTTTGAATAAAATAATTTTTGTTACCCAAATATGAAAACAGTCTGCCTCAAAATGTTTTTAAATAAATATAGAAGTCTTAACAAATAAATTGATTTTGGATTAGATTGTTGATGTTACACAATGCAAAATTAAAAACTGTTCTGTTTTTGAATGAATGTACAATTCCGTAAGTAAATTTTTCCTCAAACATTCGTGTTTCCTTGTTATCACAGTACCTATCCTTTGCCTTTTTTATTTGAGTATTTGTGGATTTTTGTGAAATACAATAAAAGATTCACTTCTCCAGGTATTTAATGTTTTTTATTAGACACCACTAGCAGTCAGACATGCTGCTCACATGCTCCTGGATGTTAAAAACTTAATGGCAGAAGGATTAGGCAAAAAAGATTTTCTGTGCTGACATGTTAAGTATGATAGAAGTGGAAACTGACTCTTGTCCTTCAAGATTCCTGTACCATATGTTGACCTTACAACCTTTCTTCTGTCCCCTTTCCTCCTTACTTTTCTTTCCCTTGCTTCTTTCTTATATATTTTCCTCTTTTTTTTTCCTCTCCTTTTTTTTCCTTTTTTCCTTTCTTTCTTTTCTTTTCCCTCAGTTTGTCTTCCTACAGACCATTACCTGCAGCCAAGGAACATCATCAATCATTACTGAACCATAGAATTGGATGTATTCAAGATGGGAAAGACTTATAATCTATTTCTTTGCCAGTTCAGGATTGCTAAGTAAAGCAATATAGCAAATATAGTTGGAGTTTTGTCAAGTCAAGTTTTAAAATTCACAGTGGTGGGACTTCCAAATTTGGAATTAAAAAAAAAAACAACCCAACACCAAAAATGTGATAAAAGTACAGTAGGGAATACTACAGAGGAAGAATTCTCTTCAGTAGATTTTTCCCTTGGCTACTGGCAGCAGTTAGAAGTTGACTCAGGTTAGGTAATTTCTGATTGTAAGATATGCCTGTCCTGTAATCCAAGATGACAGGAGCTGTGTATGAGCATAGAAGGCATGTACTCATTGGTAAGTCAGTGTGTTTCTTTGACTTTACAGAATGAAAAATACAGAAAGGGCAAGAGAAACGAAGGATTGATTTAAATTTTCACTCCATTTGAAATCCTTGGTGCAGTTGAAATAGACTAACACTGCCTGATTTTAAAGTATTTGTAGATGTGTGTAGATTGCCGAGACTGTTTCAGGAGGGCTAGTTTATGATGCTTTTCTTGGAGTACTATGCCTTTTTGCATTTAAGTATTACTACCTATTAATACAATTGGATACTAGTAGAAGGGTAGTGGATATCTAGATATTATGCTCTGTTAAGTTACATTTTGGTATTTCACACATTGCATCACTAGCAAGGTCACACAGACTTAAAGATGTCTATGACACTGGAAAATATGAGTGATTACAATGTCCATGCTTTGGAAATGTTGTAACACTTGTAAAACAAGAATCTCAAGATATTTTATGTGGAAAGGTTGAGTTTGTTTGCTGATAAGCATCCTGATGATGAGATTTGTGGAGGATGAGTTGAATGAAGTATATTTTCCGGCAAGTGTGCAAGCTGCATTGTTAGATTAGGAAAGGGATTCAGTTAGAGAGTTAATTGTTCACATGTTCTTTACATGTTTTCTGTATATTAATAATGGTCTGATCCCTGAAGTCAATGAAGGAGAAAACCAACCTCCCTGTTAATATGTACCAATTCAACCAACTAATTAATCTACGTATCAGAGTGACTTGAACTGTTTTTCTGAACTCTGCTGTTGGTATTGACTAGGAGTGGGATTCAGTTGTTTACATGCATCCAGCACCTTTTAAAATGCCTTTGACAGAGATGTGCACTCAGCTGGCAGGAATAACATCAGACCAAAGAAAGCTTCATCTTTTTAGGCTAGCAACAAGAAGTCAATCTGTGCACCCTAAGTCATCTCATATGACATTTCTGTTTAGGTAACTAAACCCTGTTCCTAATTTTAAGTGATGGTGGAGAGTGTTGAGACCTATATCTATGGGGCTTTCCCAGGTAGACACTGGTATTCAGATGTTGTAATTTGGAGTTGAATCCCTTCCCTCTGCAATGGTAGGATTCATTACCCTTTTGTAGGAACCTGGTGCTGTTTAGGCCTTGTAGTCTGACTTACTTGGTCTCCAGATATTCCTCCAGAAAACAGTGGGCCTTCTGAAGGTCTGATGATATATCTCCCATCCCCTGGATAATGTAGATTATCTCAGATAATACCTGTACTCCTGACAAAAGTAAAAGCAGAACTCCTTTCTTATGGCACTACAATTTTTACCCTGTCTCTCTGGTGCCCTGCACATTATTAAATATATATATAAAATACATTTATCCCATAGTGCAAGACTGTCTTACATTTTTACATCTCATATATGCCAAATACTTAGGCATTTAAAGAACACGTTTCTCTACTGATAATAAGGCAGTTTTGCCTTCAACCATAATGAGACCAGGCCTGGACCTATTTAAATCTGTAAAACATATTACCTAAGTTAGAGTGAATACTTACATCAGATTTTATAAACTTAGTGCTTCTGACTGTTATTTGGTGCCTTACCATAAATGATTTTAAAGGCTGTCTTGCCTTCCTAAACTTACCTCTACTTGTAATTGTTGAAGTGAGACAACAGAATGTTAAGCATTTTTTTAAATAGTGAGTAATTAGACAATATATTTTAGAAGTGTCTGCTGTCTGATAGACAATTCCCAAAGAGATGAAAATGCCAGTTTAATAGTTTCTTTGGATAAGAGCCTTAGCCCTCAAGAATAATTATCTGTTTTTAAGTATTTGTGTTAAGTAAAGCAAAATGTGGATTAACCCAACAGAAATGTACATTTCTGTGTTAATACCAGAATTTATATCTCATCACAGGCAGGTATGTAATTTCATTGATTTATTTATACTACTTTCTTTAGGTCTTCAAAACTATGATACTAAATGTGTCAGATTAAGAGTGTAATTGGCCTGCTTGTATTTATATGTTTGCTTATTTACTTAATTTATAAGTCCAAAATTTGAAATACTTGTATATGCTACCTGATGTACTATTTAAATGAGTTTTCTGCTATCATGTAATTGCAAAGAGACTGGATTTGCTATTGATATTTAGGACTGCATTTGGGAAGGAAGAATGCTATATCTGCAGTCTTTTAATCCAGAAGAGCTTCTTTTGTAATATTTAGTGCTACCCTATTGTTTTGCAGTGACAGGCTCATTTAGAGAAAAAACAGTATTTTAGATCCTTTGTGAATAATTCCATCATTTTTCCTGACTGCCAAGAGAATTCACTTTTTGTCCCAGCAGTCAGATAAAGATAGAGTCATTGTTCTTCATAGATTAATTGCTTAGATGCCTTTTCCACTGAGATATCAGAGAATTTTTCTACATTCAAGATCTTCCTGAGGAGGTAATGTCAATTTAAATTGGACCAAAAGATCTGGCTTCTGTAGAAATATATTCTTTCTCTATACTTTGCTACAAATAGAGATTTAATTTCATTAAGAGGGTTGGTTGTTGGTTTGGTTGTTTTTTGTTTGTTTATTTGTTTGTTTGTTTGTTTGGGTTTTTGTTTTGTTTTGGTTTTTTTTTATGTCTCTATGAACATTCCCTTTCTTATCTAAATTTTCAGCAGCAAAGGAAATGATTCTTAAGGCAAAACTAAGCTTTTAAAATGTTAGAACAATACATTCTGTGATGTTTTGTAAAAGTTATGAGTGATAAAGGACAGGGGAGCCTAAAGCAACCATAGCTTTTCTCATGTCCCAACTCTAGTAATACAACAGAGAAATTCATCAAGGCTGTTAGCTTTATCCTAATACCTAGAAAAGAAGACAGGGACTTTAAATGCCTTAAAATCCAAGGGCTTTATACATGTTAACTTGTTTCTAGAAATAAAATAGCTAAATATGTAGTTGAAAATTGTGTTACGGTGTTTAGTGATGTATATAGTAAAAAAAATGTGAAAAATGGTTCTTTTTTTTTCATTTGGAACAAAGAATTCACAGAGTTGTTGAAAGAAGTCAACAGCCTTCAGAGTTATATAGAAATGGAGAGTATAAGTATACTTTTGCTCCAGGCTTGCTTTTTTTTTTGGTTCATACACTACCTATGTTTCAGTGATAAGAAGAAACTAGAGACAGGAAGAAGAAAGGGAATTCACCCATATTAAATGTTTTCTTTTCCATAACTGTTATTTGTTTTCTTATGTACTTATTAGCCTAATAAAATATCTGTGTCAAATGGTCTTCATTGGAGATTCTAACTTCATGGAACTGGTCAGATTGTGCCATTATTTGCATTGCATCTAAGGTTTTATTCCATGCTGGTTGAAAAGCACTGAATTGCTAAACATTTTAACTGAGTAAATTAAGAATATGTATATCATAGATTCACAGAATGGTTTGGGTTGGAATGGACTTTACAGATCATTAGTTTCAAGCCCACCTGAACAGGGACACCTTACACTAGACCAGATTGCTCAAAGCCATCCAACCTAGCCTTGAAGAGTTCCAGGAACAGTGCATTCACATCTTGTCTTGGCAGCCTGTGCCAGTGTCTCACTGCTGGCACAATGAAAAGTTTCTTCCTAATATCTGGTGTAAACTTGCCCTCTTTCTGTTTAAAGTCTTTGTCCTGTCACCATGTGCTCCTGTCAAAAGTCCCTCTCCAGATTTCTTGTAGGCCCCTTTAGGTATTGGAAGGCTGATGGAAGGTCCCTGGAACCTTCTCTTCTCCAGACTGGGAATTCATACAAACATAATATATATTTATTATAGATATTTATTAAATACCTAACATAAACATTGGTGTGGAAATCCATAGGTTTAACCTATACAAAAGGAATAAAATTAGTACAAAAAGAAGATACACTATCTATGTATTGGCTGACTCTTGTATTTAGAATAAAGTTTAAAATCATTGGAGAGGTGGTATTATTGAGCCCCTTTCCAAAAAGAATAGTAGTGGGGTCATCTTGTTTTGAGGTGGGATCTAACTGTTTAATCAAGAGGCNTGCTCCAGGCTTGCTTTTTTTTTTGGTTCATACACTACCTATGTTTCAGTGATAAGAAGAAACTAGAGACAGGAAGAAGAAAGGGAATTCACCCATATTAAATGTTTTCTTTTGCATAACTGTTATTTGTTTTCTTATGTACTTATTAGCCTAATAAAATATCTGTGTCAAATGGTCTTCATTGGAGATTCTAACTTCATGGAACTGGTCAGATTGTGCCATTATTTGCATTGCATCTAAGGTTTTATTCCATGCTGGTTGAAAAGCACTGAATTGCTAAACATTTTAACTGAGTAAATTAAGAATATGTATATCATAGATTCACAGAATGGTTTGGGTTGGAATGGACTTTACAGATCATTAGTTTCAAGCCCACCTGAACAGGGACACCTTACACTAGACCAGATTGCTCAAAGCCATCCAACCTAGCCTTGAAGAGTTCCAGGAACAGTGCATTCACATCTTGTCTTGGCAGCCTGTGCCAGTGTCTCACTGCTGGCACAATGAAAAGTTTCTTCCTAATATCTGGTGTAAACTTGCCCTCTTTCTGTTTAAAGTNTATAACTTCTCTCAGTAGCAGTAATGGGCTGGATTCCTTCCTTGTTCTATATTCTCAGTCTAACAGTAATTTTCCTCATTCAGTGAGGCTGATGGCTCTAATGACAGCCATTGACTCTAATGTTTGTTCTTCTGCATTAATTTGTCTTCCATAAGAACTCTATAGCTATTGCATTTGACTGAAAATGTGGACTATATTGCATCAATACAGTTCTCTGCTTCATTGCTTTTTTTCTCATTTGCACTTTTCAGTCCCCATGTGTGAAAGATTGTTTTTCCAACAACATTTAATTCCATGCTGAAAATTGTGAATAACACCTGTGGTGTCAACCAGATTCGTTTGAAAATCATAAAAAGGGTTTTTAAAATATTGTTGGTTGTCCTTTTTAAGTTCTTGGGTTCACATTTTCCCCCCTTTTTTCTTTTCCCCTCCCTTTTTCTTTCTGAAATGAGTGAGAAATTCAGTCAAAGAAAAAATTGAAAATTTTCATTATATACAGTAAACCAAGTCTTCAGGAAACTTTCCAGAAGTTTAACATGAGATCTGTCTAACACCAGCCACAGTGCTCCTTTCATACCCCTTTTCAGTTTTGATTGTCTTCAAATTGTATTTGCTGCTATTTTTGCTGCTGTTAAAGCTTACCACTTCAAAAGGTCAATGTACTTCTAACTGCTGAAAAACACTGTTTTTCATTATAAGATGACTACTAACATTACACAATTTGCATAACACCATGAAATAGTTTAACAGTGGCTAACTGGCTGACCTCGTACATCACTATGGGCGGAGAAGCCTGCTTGATTATAAGGCTTAAATGCTAATTTTTTGTAGCAGCAGGGAATGGCTAGTTCTGAAATTTAGCTTTTATTTTTATAGGTACTGCAATTTCTTCAATTGGAAAAAAAATCCTCACAGACTTTACTTCCTTTTAAACTGAATTTCTGATTTTATACTCTTGGTATTTTGCAGCATCTATGAGAGACAAGTAGAATTGTAGTGGAGTAGGATGTGTGTCAAAGAGGTTCAGGAGAAGGCCTTCAAAAGCAATGTATTAAAATACTGACATACTTTTATTCATAAACTAATGTTAATTTGTGAACTAAGGAATTTAATTTTGATAATAGCATTGAAATAATATAAATGAATTTTTAGATGAGTATTTAGATACTATAAATCTTGCCTCCTCCTATGTAATCAAATGCTTTTTCTTTTGTTTCACTTTGATTGAGATACATGACGTTTAACAAGATAGGACTGCTTAGTAGCTGGCTGCTTAGATAATATTTTCGTATGAAAATATGACTGATATATACTCAATGAATATTGATGGAAGGGGGATGGCACTATAGACAGCTGACTGCCTAACAGTATAAGCTTAAACCAAAATTACCATATTGATTGAGTTTCATGCATGAATCAGGAGCTGAAAATCAGAGGGGATAGCCTTTGGAAAACCTGGCAATAGGAATTCTATTTGTTCAAGAATGCAAATAGGGAATTTAACATTGTTTTAATTATATCTACTTATAATGTGGGGCATTTTAAATTAGTTACCTAATTTCTGTCCTGCAATTCAGAAAACATTTCTTGGGTAGAAAGGAGATAGCAAGTCATGAATTTCAAAGTAAGAGATAAACAGAAACACACTGTAGTATCTCAGAAATTGAGTGGATAGTGAGGCTCTTGATTTTGAAAGAAGAGAGGAGGTAATCCCTTCAGGCATTGCTTGTTGCTTATATTAATAGAGTTAGATTCCTTTTTAGGTATAGCCCCACGAAGGATCTCAGTAAGGATAGAAGGAGCACCCAAGTCTCCAGGTGAAAGAAGAGAGTCAGCTGAAGCAGAAACATTGTTGCCTCTGATCATGACCTACACAGCTGACTCTTGTGAAACATTGTCCTGCAATTTGTGTGTTCCCAGCACCTGGTTACAACTTCCATTAAGGCTGTAGATTGTGGATGATGCAAATGTTATGCTGTTGTCTCAAAGTCTGGTCCATATCTCCAGGTTTGTCTCACAGTGTGCTCATCTCATTTTGCCAGAAAATGTGTCCCACTTTGGTGGGAAAACCAAAGGCCCCTTTGAGGCATGTGGACAGTTGTATGCTGGTGATATGATTCATATTTGGGATATGATGCAGGGAAAAGAAGAAACCAGTGCTTGGAAGAAACCTGTGCTGAAGGTGAGGTAAGTCAAGAATGCTTTCCAAGGCTTCTCACTGTTTTGTACTTCCTGAGACTGTCAAAGAAGAATGGCACTGAGAATTGATTTGTATTGTATTTTTGGGAATGGAGCTGGGATGTTCAGCTTGCTTTATGTGCTAGCAACCCTCTGAAGTCTTGTAGTAACACTAATGTAGCATTATTAGCTTCTAAGACCATAGTCAGAGTACTGCTTAGATGGGGAAAAAATGAGTCTTCCTCTGCTTTATTCCTTTCCATTTCTCTTTATAAACCTCAGCCTAGTACACAGCAGAGGACTTGAGCCTTGATCGGGGAAAGCATGCTATTGAGAACTGTGTTTAGTGAAGCTGGACCAGTCAGCATCTTTAGGAGAAAGCCTGGTGACTTTTTGTCATTGATATTATCAGCCTACTCTAATAGCCTGTGAGATACTGTCTTCAGTATCAACTGTATAAACAAAATCAAGCTATTGATACCTACTGTGCTTATTACTCCTACATAAGTCAAATGTTTTCTCTTGATCTGACACCCTCTGTTCTTGTTCTGTAAGCCAGTTCTTAATCTCTATGAGCAACTTCTCCAGTGTTTGACCTTGTAGGTGAAACTGTTGTGTGATCCAGCGTTAACTGATTTGAAATTGAGAGAAATAAAATGTTTCTTGTGTCACATATATCATCTGTCGTATCAGCAATACATATAGTATTGCTGGTTTTGGAATTTTTTTAGGAGTTTGAGTTACTCTGGCTGGTCTATGTTGCATGAAGTTTTGAAGGTTATAAATGAGGCCATAGCAAGTATTTGCAATTTATGTTCTAAAAGTGAAATAAGAGTTACTGGGTTGCAGTTCTTCAGATCCTCACTTGTTCTTTATTTAAATATAGTTATTACCATATAATATATGGTACTTCCTCTGCTTTTTAAGTTTGTTTCTTTATTCTAAGTAGAAGAAAGGATATGGAAAATACAGCAAGGCTAGTGACAGTGGAATTTCTACAGTGGAATTGTGTCCTGGCTAAAATTTACAGGTGTTTTTCTCTGACCTGTGTGTGCCTGTGCTTTCACCTGAAGCACTTCTCTTACAAAGCTTTCAGTTCAAGTGTGAGGAGTTATGTCTGAAACTGAGAATCACCTGTCACTAGCTAGAATGTTTCATGTTTCTTTTGCTCTGTGCTCTTTGCTCATGGGATTAGTTCTTACTAACATCACTGCTGTAAGTTGAACACTGCACACTATGGAATAAATGGAATTCAAGAGAGTATTTCTTGCAGGATAATAATGTGAATGATAATTTTCCAGACCTTTTTCATGTGTACTTGGTGAAGTAGCTTCAAGTCATTAAGACTTATGTACTTAGAAAATGTTAAAATGCAACAAAATATCAAGTGAGGCAACACAGCTATTTAAATTGAGTGAAACCTAAGGAGGAATTATTTGAATAAGGTGTCTGACAATTTTCAAGGCAGTGCCTAAGTTTAAGTTACTTACAGAAAAATGTGGCAAATGATTATCAATATGTTCAATTTACCTGTATCCACCAGGTAACTATATACCAGATCACTAGAAATATTTTTCTTATATTTTATCATGATATAAAATGAGAACATAGTTTCTGCACCAACTTGAAATTGTTATCTCTTAAATTTAGTCTGAATGATCCACCAGCAGAACAAGGTATAAATGTTATTACTTTGATCCAGCCTCTTTGCTTGAATGGCTTCTGGGACAAATAATTTGCAATTCCTTTCCATGTGGAGGAAGAGAGTGTGAGATAGCTTGCACCACTGTCACTCCATTGTCTTTAGCAATATTACTCCTCTTTTCTTTAGCCAAAGACCAAATGAAGTGGGTTTTTAAAATATATGAGATACTCTTGTCACTATAGTGATGTACAGATCTGTAATATTGTTTGTGATGTGCAAGGCATATCTGTCCTACAGTACACAGTGAAATACAGATATCCTGAAACTCCTATTGATTCTACCTTCTGGTGACCACTGGGTGTAGATACTTGGGCTCCCAATAACAATCATACACTGCTATGCCTGATACCAAAATCCCTACATCCAAAGACAGAAAATGAGTGTGTGCATGAGTAGATCCAGACCTACATAACTTTACTCCTTTTGGACAGAGACCTAGAGGAGATCCCTTCCTAATTTCAAGGTCCATTTTACTGTATTTTATTTTGCTAGTCAGCCTAGTGTTTTGTTAAGCAGTTGTCATGGATTCACCTGAGTAGCTGAGCCCCACACAGCCAATGGCTCACTCTCCCTGCAGTAGGATGGGAGAAAATCAGAAGGGCAAAAGTGAGAAAAATTGTGGGTTGGGGTAAAGACAGTTTAATACATAAAGTAAAAGCTGTGGACATGAAGAGAGTTAAACAAGGAATTAATTCACCATTTTCCATAGTTCAGCCATTCCCAGGAAAACTGGGCTCCGTGTCCCATAACAGTGAGTTGAGAAGACAAATGCCATAGCTCTCAATGTCCCTCCATGCCTTCTTCTCCTAGCTTTATTTGCTGAACATGACGCTATATGGTATGGAATATGCCTTTGGTCACTTGGGGTCAGCTGTCCCATCTATGTCCATTCCCAACTTTTTGTTCCAGCCTGCTTGCTGGTGGGGCAGCGTGAGAAGCAGTAAAGGCCTTTGGGCTCTGTAATCACAATATCAATTAAAATAGTGGAACCAAAACATAGGTGTCTATGAGTCCCAAGTGCATAAGAACAAATACAGGGTGCCAAAATGAAGGTAAGTTATGGGGGTAGTCTGAAGGAAGAACCTTACGTTCTTTCATAGTTGCCAGCATCTAGATATGACTAATTTTTTGTTATTGCATATAGATGTGTCATTGTTCAAAATACTTGACAAACAGCATCAAAAAAATCCTCTTAACAATAATAATGCTATGTAAAAGTATTATCCCTGCACTTTCTGTATCATTTAGTAGGACATTTATTGAAACTTTGTGTTTATATGCTGGAAAATATTAGTCATCAGTCCAGACAGACTTTCCAACCACTCTGCTGCAGTCCTATAGTTCTTTTTGAGTCTGTACTGCTTTTATGTTCTAGACATTCTTGCTCTCTGTTTAAATATCCCATTCAAGAAACACCCACCATCCCAGCCGTTTCTGTGGATATATCACATGCCGTACCAGTTACCTATGGTTTGGTGGTAAAGTCATTAAGGACTCATGGTATGACTCCAAAAGTTCTTCAGAAAGCTTCCTCTTATATAACAATTCAGGTATAAGTGGGATGTTTGGTAATGTGATCTGCGTGATTAAAAGAAAGCTACAATATGCCATACTTGATACTAGTATGTTTGTACCATTCTAGTCTTGTGAAACTTCAGACCTTTGACAAAACTATGCACTCTTTGTCAAATGGAATTATTCTTGGGTGCTTTTGTTAGTCTGTCATAGGCATATAGATGAGCAAACTGATGTCAGTTAATCTGCCAAACCTTGCTGCAAGAGACAGAAGCAGACTTCATGATTAGTATCTTTGGAAAAGCAGTGTCAGACCACTGTGTCACACATTCTCCTGTTAATGAGCTTTAAAATGCTGTGTATGCTAGCATGTAAGCCACACTCTTGACAAGGGTTACACAAGATAAAAAGAAATGTGGATCAAATAACTAACATTAGAGTGCTTAAGGGATGTTAAAGGAACCTGAACATGGAAAGAGAACCAAGCAACCAAAAGAGAGAGAGAAAATGGCCTCCCTCTGCTTAAAGGTGTAACTTCCTGTGACAGACAAGGGCTTGTACATTCTACCCCATCTTTCCTTTCCCCTAAAAGTATAAAGAAGAAAGAAACAATTGCTCTGGGACAAGGTGAAATTTAGTGCACCTCATGTATATAACTATTTCTTTAATCTCTTCTCTGTTAAAGAAATCTAAAGTTCTGTAAATAACATTTATTATGTTCAGTGTAGGACTCCTGTGCATAGAAGATTGAAAGAACAGGCCAGTTGCTGAAAACCAAGTCCAAAAGAACCCATTTCCTGCATCTTTCATCTCCCACATGATCATAATAATAGAAGAGGAAGCTGTATGTCAGGAAATGTGATTTTTCTTTATTTCCTATGTTTTTACAATGTATACCCTCAGCAGCTACTGAATTTATCTGCAACAATATTTTCTATCAAGTTTTCATGGTAATTGTTCTTTTTTATGTTTTTTCTGATGTCCACTTATGCTGTGTTCTAAAGGAAAAATGTGTCAATGTACTCTCATTTATGCCTTTTTCTTTGCACATTTTAGAAATAAAGCAAACTAAGCTATATATATGTATTTTATATTTTTTCTCTTTACAAGTAACAGTTTGTAAAAAAGAAATATTAACATCAGTAACTTCAAGTATTTATGTGAGTGTAAGTGCAATATTCATGAAACAGTAGATAAATATAAGGCAGATAAATAATATTTTCTAAGCTATGTATGTTCAGGAGAGGATAAAATGCTTGACTCTGGCATTACATGAAGGCTGGATCAAAATTATCTCTCTTCTAGTCCATTTAAATCAGTGTGGGTATCAAAATTGTCAGCACTTTTCTTCAGCTGTCCAGCACTTGGTGGTGTTTGTGTTACCATATCTGGATTTTTTTACACATTCATAATGAGGTCTTCAGATCCATGATACTCCGGCTGTTCTGTGTGCAGCCTTGGAAGCAGACCAGACCTGTCATATCCAATGGAAAATGAATGTAATGGGCAGCTGGCCTAGAAAGCTGCAGTTAGATCATCAAGAATGAAAACTCCCCTCAGAGGTCTGCCATCCTCCTGTAGTGGCCCTTGGTCTTCCAAGAGACAGATCTTGCTATTCCTACCTGAGCTGCAAGGCTTTCACCTTAGGTTTTTTACCATTTCATAATTGAGTGAAGGGACACTTCATGTTCTAATTTTCTGTCTGAAGAGTATCAGAATATCAGCAGAGATTTTTTTTGTGATTCAGTGCTCTCTTTCTAGACTGGTGGAACGAAATAGTGAAAAAATGTCCCACGTGCTTTCTTGTCCAGAAAATACGTGATGGTAAGAGCCAGTCATGTGATAGTACCTGGATTTTGATCTATTTAATGCCAAAATATTATTCTTTAAAAAAAAAAAAAAAAGTCCTCTCTATAACATGAAATGCTATCTTTTGCCTCCTTAATAATCAGACAGCAAATACAAAAGAAATGCATTGATAGAGTGGATTTTCTTGCTTGGATTGGGATTTAACCTAGGCCAGATAGCTCTGACTTTTATGTCTGCAGATTTTTTTCAAAGACTGCACTAATTTCCAATTTTATGTGTCAGGTTTACCTTGGTAGAATTTGGTCTCAAATTCTGTATGGCTTCCATACATGCAATTACCAGAGGGGACACTGCTGCAAAATGTTTATGAACTTTAATTTGAACATGGAGGATCTCTGTGGGAGTATCGAAAATCAGAAGAGGTTTATTATGTCCTCTCAGTCCTCCTATACCTTGACTACAGTTTTTAGTACACCAAAAATCTGTGAGAAGTGATAGACAAGACTATTGCTAGAAAGCATTGAGCCTAAGCAGAAGGTGGGATTGGCAGTTATAGACAAAAATGTTTAAGGGATTGGTCCATACTAGATATGGGGTTCTGCAACCCTAACAGGAGTGTATTGGAGGCAGTGGGAGGCTCTGTAAGATCTTCCAGGGCAAGCAGAGATACTCCTGTTTTCAGGGTTACCACACAGAAGTCACTTGGTCCTCTCACTTATGCACTTGTGGCCTCATACTGTAAATATCCCATTATCACTTATAGAAAGCCCACTGTGGCTTGCAAAGGCTATATATATAGTACTATGCTGTATTAGTGTGATGTCAGCATTCCACAGAATCACTTTTTCCAATAAATGTGTAAGCCTGAGGATGTGGGAATGTACTAGAGAGAGTGGTTTTATATGATTTCTGGAATAAACAGGCTTAGAAGTGAGGAAAAAAAATTAAGAACTTCAGGAGGTTGCAAAATATAGTTTGTTTTAAGGTTCATACTTTAATAACAACAAGACCAGGTCCTTGCTTTGCAGGTGGTTTTTGGTAATAAAATAAGTTGATATTTATTAACAGGTGCCTGGAGAACAAAATAGTCAAGGAACAGCAGTACACAGCAGGAAAAAAAAAGAATACCGGTTATGAATTTAAGCTGATCCACTATAAATACTTCAGAATAGATTTTCATTTTTTCATTGATAAAGCATACAAAAATGCTGGTTTCATGTTAAGGAAAAACATTTAGCAAGAAGTAAAACAAACCTTCAATAAACAGAGTTCAAAAGCATTTTTCCTCTTTGATTCCTTTTTTTTTTTTTTGCATTTTTGACTGCTATTTCTTGTGTTAGATAGTAAATATGCTTGTCTTTTTAAAGAATGATGAGAGAACTCTGAAAATCAGTATTCTACAGCATCTATACATAAGATGGTAAAAGAAATCTAAGCAATAAATCTTATTTCTGTGTTAGGATTTCATTTTACCCCGTAACTATTTTAGTAACAAAAATTAGTTCCAAAGAGAATGTATCTTTAATAATTTGCCATCTGCAATGTATAGGATAATCTAGTTGTTTGAAGAGCAGCAATAGCTCATACTAATAATGGGGGGATTAATAGTTCTTTCATGCAAAATAACAGTTGTAGCAGTCCAAATAGGAACTGCTTAATGACTCATTTGTCATTTAAGTCTTTCAATGCAGTTACAGCAAATGCTTTTATATATTTATTTTTTCTTTTTTTTCTTTTTTTTTAATTATTATTTTATTATACCTATTGTTCACTGCTGAAATGAGCTGATGCTGCTCAGCTGATGCTGTTTCTCATAGGCTCTCTCTGCAAGGGAGGGAGTGGGGGAGGAAGCTGCCTGTAGGTCTCCATGGCGACCTGGGTCTTGGCCTGATGCCTGCAGTCTGGCCCGCTCACAGAGCGCTGTGCCCTGATAAATTATTTAGCTCTGCTGAAGAAAAAAAATACAGCAACAGGCTCCTAGTGAGTAACTGAGGAGAGCAGTAAGGTGACATCAGTTGACTTACACCGACATGCTTGAGGGTTCTCACCAGCTAGCAGAGGGATTTTTTTTGTTCTTGCTTTTCTTAAGGCTCTGCTATTTATCATTGTCCATGTTGAATACCCTCATTTTGTCAATTATTATGAACAGAAAATAAGAGAATAATTCTCTGACTTGATAGACTGGTTTTCCTCTGGTGATCTTTTATTTATGTTCAAACAGTTTTGTTCTTCCATTTTTAACAATATACTTTCATAGAAATTTTGACCAGAGTTTGAGGCTATCATACACTGAATTCTGAAGCCCAGAAATAATTATGCCCAAAATTGCCATGTGTTTTGGTGTATTTAGATGATTGCATCTGTTTGTTAAAGAGTATTTGGTAGTTGTCAGTTGTTTCTGATGCTGTTAACTGACCTTTTATTCTGTTTATGCAGTGTTATTGCACTTGGTTACACTTATTCAACCCAAAACACATATATGCAGTTTTGGATTTGAAACCGACCTGTAAGTAAGGAGCTTAAGCAAAATAGACAGAAATTATTGTTACTTCTAGCAGTATTATCTGCTGTGAGTATGAAGAAAATTTGGAATATTGGGGGAAGAGATACTGTATCAAGTATACACTGGTTTGGCACCTCAGAGACAAATTTTATCAGTTAGCTTGATTTTTAAAGGTTCAGTCCATAAAGAATTATTCTTGTGCATGTAGTTCATGGCAGAGTACCATTACATGCATCTGCATGACTCATGCCCTCTGTTTCCAAAGGTTTCATAGTTTTCTTTCTAAGGAAGAGAGATTATTTCACTCTACCACTGACTAAATATCCTGGTAATGTCAATAAAGTGGAAAAAATAGTTTTTATTCTGGACTCGTGCATTTTTGCATGCTTTTAAGCAATACAACAGCTATTCTAATGACCCATTCTTGTACAGCACTAAGTAAGGATTACAGGCAAACTCTTTGATGGGTTCAGTGGGGAGCATGTCTGTGTCAGGGCGTTGAAGTTCAGGTGTTTTTTTTTGGTTGACAGACTACCTCCTCTCAGTTTTAACACATGTAATTGACCTTCTGCATGAAATCTGAATCTGCAGAAGAGACATCCTGTGATTGGCAAACTATAATTAGTCTATGTGAGTCTTGAACTAACTCGGCAAAATGCTACCAGTCCTACCCCTCATCACCAGTGGCTTGCAAAGGAGCCTAACCTTCCTCCATTCCTCTTTGCAGCTTCATCCTCAAGCAGAAAGATCATCTTCACAGCTCTGCCAGCTTGTAAGTCCAAGGCAGGACTCAGAATCAGGTAGCTGAGCTTACTCTGTTCCCTTGCACTCTGCTTTTGTTTTAACCAGCAGTTACATCAACTAAACTTAGCTAGCTAAGGTTATTAGAAATAAAAAACTGCATGTTGATTTTTAAGTCTGTATTTTGAAAGTGAATAAGTTAGTCTAATAATCTCATTTTACCTTTAGATTCACATTTCTTGAAAACGCAAAATAGAATAATTTGCTAAGGGGAAAATTGTATCTCCTCCACATTTCACAAAGTCACATGTCAAAGTCTCCTGAGTGTAGATAACATCTTTGCATCTGCCAGCTGCAAATAAAGATGAATTAGTAAATACGGAGCTCAGTTATAGTCAAGAGAATACAAAAATGTGAAGACCTTACAAAGTCACTGTAAAGGTACACAGTATATTTCAAAGGCAGACAGCTAATGATTAAAAAAAAAAAAAAGTCATTTTTATCAGGCAAACATACCACAGTAATAAAACACTACAGTGAAGAAGCATTGATGGCTTCAGCAGGAAAAAGTCACAGACTTCTGACTATAAGAAATTATAAAGTCCACATTTTCTGTGAATAATCAACAAGTGCTCTTCCCTTTTTTCATTAAGGCTTACTTTATCACCTTTATTTTTCTTAATTTATAGGAATATTCACTATTCTTGGGGGAACTGGTTCTGAATCTGAGAGTGCTGCTCCACATAAGGCTGTTAGGTGGTTAATTATAGCTGCAATCTGGAGTTTACATAGTCCTTTTTTTCAGATTGTATTATTTTTGACAGGTGGAACATCTGGGTATTGTTATTGCATGGATTAGATCTTCTCCCAAACAATCAAATATGTAAGCTTATACTTAAGTTTCACTTTAAAAATCTAACAAAAAACATGACTTGAAAATTTAAAGCATCTTTGTAGAAACCATCATAAAACAATTATCTGTGTATTAAATAAATTCCTTGAAATACCATTGCAACAGCACAGATTAAAATCCATTATAAAATCTCATTAGACTGATCTCATTAACATTAGTTAGATAATGTGTAATTCTAAAGAAAGTACTGAAAGATGGGAATGGATTCTTTTTGCTTTTGAAGTAATAGCATGTAAGTAATATATTTTATTTTCAGATGTGCATATTTTTTTTATTTTTTTTTTTACCATATTGATTTATAATGTTGGTCCTTTGCGTTAATCAGTCAAGGTGATGGCTGCCTTGCTACTACTGTGGCCCAAAGTGCTTCAAGACCCTTCACGAGCTTTGATTACTAATTAACAGTTACAGTGATTTATGAGATATGTTCTATCTTTCCAGTTCTGGCTTTCTAGATAACCTGGTGAACATGTGAAAATAAATTCTGCCAGCAATGTCGTGTGTGAGTTTGGCTGTGATGTTTCAGCATCCCTTTGTGCCATTTTGCCCTGTTGAAATCTCTCTCTTTCCCAGTGAACTTAGTGAAGAAAGGATTTCAATCTCTGTATCATTGCTGTTCTTTTAAAGGTTGAAAGTCGTAGTCAAAATACTAGAGTCACTGTACTGGGTTTATTATTGAATGGCTCAGCTATGTTTAAAGGTGAGGTGCAGAACCTCTAATCAGTAGGCTTAAAAATTTATCATACCATAACTAAACTGACTTGTTATTGGTCTAGCTGTATAATGTGGTATTATATTAGAATATCCTCTGTGTTTTTCCTTACATTGCCTTCTATTATTTAAAACAGAAGTGTCTGGAGCAAGAATGAATGGTATTTTAAAGAAACATGAGGCTTATACATCTTTAGTTTGCCGTTGTGTTTAATGAAGAGTTCATAAGATAAAGTGACTTCAACTATGCCATAGGAAATGCATTTTGTGTTTTGTGGAAAGTAAGAAAAAAAATATCTTTTTTAAAAATACTATAATAATGGCAAGCAGAGTTCTCCAAAACAATTAAAAATCTGTTAGCGAGTTTAGTGTATTATTTCTAATGTTTTCCTGACATGTTTTCTGAATCAGATAAATTTTTTGGTAAGTCAGTTTCAGTTTTTACTCAGAGAAAAATTATGTTCAAGTGCACTGCTGCTACACCTGTCATTTACATCCTAGATAAAAGGAAAGAGAGTTTTCCCCAAGTTGTTCCATGGAATTCATTCCTGTGTCCCTAAATTTAAGGAGAAACTGAAAGAAAATATCCTAATTAACATTTAATGCGTGTATGATCTCATAGCTCAGCTGAAGTAGAAGACTGTAATCTAAAATTTAAGAGTGTGAAATGCACTTTATGCAATGAAATCCAACACAGTTTAAGAAATACTTTTAATATTATCTGGCCTGCCTTTCAAAAAGACGGCATAATTGGGATACAGAAGGAGAAGTTTCTATTGCACATTATTACTAAAAAAGTGACACTTTAACTCTTGTTGGTTAGTGCAGTGGGCTGAATATCCTTTAGTGACTACTTACCTTAATCAGCTTTTGGTATTTTCCATCCATTGAACATTGACATGAATAAAACAGAAAAAGAAGCATGAGAAGATTCTCATAGCACATCTAAGCTTCTGTACAACTGCAGAGGGGAATGGCTTTCAGGGAAAAGATGTTACCTTGTATGTGTTTGGTGACTGGCACTGCTATAAAAGAAGCTGCAAGCAGACAAGCAAAATTTAGTGTATTCCCTGCACTGCTGGACAGTTACCCCACACCTGATCCTCTGCAACTGCCCACCTTCTTGTGTATGTTGCTTCAGAAACTGCTCCTGGTGTGGGTATATTTCTGTCATTACAACGAGCATGAACATTGCTCTGAAATTAGTCTATATTATTCAGTGTGCTGTTGTTAAAATTAGAAAGGATCAATTTCAGACTAACTTGAAAATCATAAGGTTCAAAGAAACATTTATGAAAGTTAGATTTAAGGAAAGGATTAAGGAGAGTAAAAATACTTGAGTATTCACAGAATGGTTTGGGTTGGAAGGAACCTTAAATATCATCTAGTTCCAACCCCCCTGCCATAGGCAGGGACACTTTACACTAGGTCAGGTTGCTCAAAACCCCATCCAACCTGACTTTGAACACTTACAGGGATGGGGCAGCCACGACTTCTCTGGGCAGTCAGTTTGAGACCACATTGACAGTGTATAATGGGGCTCCAGAGAGATGATTGGTGCTGTGGTTTTGACTTTCCTTGTTTCAAATAGCTGAGTTGAATCTGACTTTGTTGTTCAGAAAGGCACTTCATATTCCTTCTGATAGCAATCTGACAGCAGTCAGATGTAAAAGGAGTTGAGTTCTTGACTCAATAACCAAATCTATGAACTTGCAAGACCAACAGTCCAGGTACAGCTTGATTCTGTTATTGGTTATTTTTCTTGGTGATAGTTTTATTTGTTTGTTTTTTGTGAGAAACTGCTGAACGTTTCCTGATTTGACAACTTACTTTTTAGTGTCATGGGACCCCAAACCAGCCACAGCTTTAAGGCAGATGTCTGTAAAATGTCTTTCTTCAAAAGAAACAAAAAAATTCTTTTAAATAAACAAGTAAATAAGTAAATTGCTTTTAGGTTTTATTAGCGTAAAACTAGATTAGTTAGCTCCTTAAGAAAATTCAAAGAGCTTAGTAAAGGCAATAGAAATAAAAAGGATTATAAACTGATTCATTCCCAGAGTTGATCCTTGTTTCCAGAAAAATCACAGACCACCTGATTCAGCACCATCCTGTGGGGCCCATAGGAAAAAATGTCTGCTCCTTGACATCCTTTCTTCACCTTTTCAAAATAGCTTTTGCATGTTCTCAGCTCTGTATCATTATGCCCGTTCCTTTGCTTGACCTTTTTCTCTTTGAGGACACTCAGTGTCTTCCTCAAGGAAGAAGCAATATCGCCTTTTCAACAGATACCTTCCCAATAAATTTTCATAACTGCAATCAGGAATGAAAACCAAGAACTGTCCATCACAGCTTGTTCCAACTACAAATTTCTTTCCTAACAGTAAATGAGACAGGTAAAGAAGCAAAATCTTCTCCAGTAGTACTTGGTAGGATTGACTTGAGCATAAAGGTGCTCTGTACTAGTTTATCTCTTTTAAGATGTGGAAGCAGGAAGTTAAGAAGATATTACAGTATATAGAATGACATGTGGAGAAGATACCGCCATATATAAATGAGAAGCTGTGGTTGCATGGATAAAATTATTACAGTAAAAGAATCCACAAACAATTTTTTTTTTTATTCTACAACCTCTGTATATAACTGCATTAGGTATATATGCAAAAAAAAGGCAATTTGAACAGGAATGTGCAGCAGGTAATTTCAGAAAAATACTCATGCCTGTGTGTGAAGTGTTTTTTTTTTTAATTTTTGTCTGTGCATACTTTTAAAATTGCTTTCATTCTCTTGCTCATGCAGACAGTTCTGTGATTTCATCTGAAAATGATCATACTGAATTTCAAGGAAGATGTAAAGGGATTTCATGAGGGTGGAGGGAGGGGGCAGTGGGCACTTCTAAATGTACCTTCAAAATACAGTCAAACAGAAGTATTTCTCTAAATAATGCCTAATGAGAGTGTTGCATACCTTTAGCTGATGATGATCAGTTACGTTTTTTATCAGAAGAGAGACTTAAGAGCAGTGATCCTGTACCCGAGAACAAGTCATTCAGTCATTGGTTTGTTCTTGATTGTGCTGGTCTCTCTGTGTATGTGTGCACATACAGCTCACAGGGTTGGTGATTGTGTACTTTCTCAGGGGTCAGTCTTAGGAATACAGAGTCCTTATTCACCCCCTGGAGGACAGGCTATTTAGTGTCCAAGAAAATTCTGCAATCTATTTCTTTTCCTTTCATTCATTATGGAACTGGTTAGGTGTGTAGGTTGAAAGTATGAAAACCCTTCTGGTGTGATGTGATAAGTGACTGTTTGAGAATTGGGTACTTTTCCTTCTGAAATAGGTTACATGGGTTTTGTAAGACTTGCCTGGTATACAACTCTAAATGAAAGCAAACTTTCAGTTTCCATAGAAATAAGTACAGCATGCATTTAAAAACTTTGAATCATGGCTCTATTTAATACTATCAAAAGAGATTTGACAGCAATGTAAATCTGCCTGCTGAAGTTGCAAGTTACTTGCTGCTTTATTGCTATTTAACATTTTTCAGTTTCTGGAAGTACTTGTATAGGCATTGTTTCTCTGATTTTTTTAAAAGAATCATTGCAGCTGTATAGTAGATTAAAGCTGAACATTCATTCATTCAAATTACTGTTCATGTTCACAATTCAAAGTAAGGAAATAGTAAGTTCAGTATCTGGTTTTCATTTCTGATAGTTATGTGTGACATATAAGCATTGCTGTGATTCTGAAGGAAAGACAGTGCAAAGCTGCTTAGACATTGAAGGACTGTGTATGGAAAAGCTTTGGCAGAGCTGGGAATTGACTGGGAGTTACTTGGGTTGGTGGCTATGTATGAAAAAGCAAAAAGAATGTAAAAATAAAGAGAGGTGTGGATGTTTCACCATAAGTTGATCTACACAGGCTTTCCAGGTCTGTGTGTTATCCTACTACTATATCCTAATGCATATTGAAATCCTGGAATAAGTGTCTGGCAAGCAGTTTGTGATAAACTGGAGCCTGTCATTCAGAAACTAAATCCAAAGAGAAGAGGGTTATTTAAAAAGCATACAGTAAGTCAGTGAGGTCAGCATTTCTTCTGTAGTAGCTAAGGCTATATGGAAGTTGATAATTTTCCATTCCTTTTAGGATATGGAAAGTTTTGCAGAAGCCTCTCTTTAAGTAATATTGCTAAACTAATATCACACAGACACTGCACAGGTTAAGTGAGAAAGGCAAGCTTACAATAGTTAATGCTATGTGATTTTTCCTTCTCAAGCATTGACAGCCATTTCTCTAATTTTAACCTGCTTGCATGCCAAAATTCTTTAAATTTGAACACACATGGCAGTCCTTATAGTCTCAGAAAAATATATAAGCATACCAGTGTCTTAAGAAGGTGGTAAGTCATGGTAGAAGTCCAGATTTTCCTTAGAGAAATAATTACATAAACTTGTAGTTGTGATTGCATTCTAGAACATTTTAATCTTATTTTTCATTATTTCTATTCAATAGAGATTGTGTATCCCTGCAATAGATTTTATGGTTCTGGATTCTTGAGTGTCAGCTAGCTAAGTGGTCGGAAAAAAACCCTGCACTGTTATGACTGATTATAAATTTAAAGCAGGCATGGGCATAAATATGGTAATGCTGATGTCCTAACCAAGTATTTGATATTTTAGGACAGTATATAGATGAAGAACAAAAATTGAATTTACAGGCAGAAAGAATGCGTAGTAAGAGAGGCTTATCTCTTTATATAATTCAGATTTACGATTCAAATCTGTTTTCAGATCTATTGAAAAACTTACCAAAAAAGTTCCTAATGTCAGGGTAGATATTAGTGGAGTATGAACTAGTGAATTCATCCACCCTGCAGTTTAAAGTGCTCCTCAGAGTACCAGAGTGCCACTTGTAAATCAAAGTGTGAAAGCATAGTTTTTGAAGGTGAAATATTTAGAGTAGAATGTAGAGGAAGCCTCCAGGTGAAGACTATGAGTAATAACTGGCTGTTTTGGTTCAGGAATAGTAGGTACTGTTTCTGTAACTGTTATAAAACTATTGGACTACTGAGGCTTTAAAGCAGCAAAGAGATTTCTTGTTAAAACATAGAGTAGGAAGATGTGGGAAATCACTGCAAGTGAAATAAGCTTGCATTACAAAGAAGAATATTTTTTTAAGACAGACCTCCAACAGTTTCACATCATTCAAGGTTCACTATTGGAGTATGTGGTAATTCCAGCATCTCTCTGGAACAGAAGCTGATGATTGTGTTTGCTGATAACAATGAACTGCTTCACAAAATAGCCTGAAACTTAGGAAGAAACCAAGAAGCTGTGATAGTGGCCAGGGCCCCAGAAAAACCAAATGGTTTGGATTTTCTGAGTCAGTTCAGATGGGAAAGCTCAGCATTCAAAATGTTTCAAAGGCCATGAAGCAGTTTAGATTCGACAAAAGATACACCACCTTGGAAATTAAAATATAAAAGAAATCTAGTGTCAGATCTCAGGAACTCTCCTAGGGAATGTTCCCACAACATGATGCAGTGGTTGGTCTAAATAGCTGCGGCACTTCTATAGTGCAACTATACTGCCTCCAGTATTTGAGCTAGCTTGTGCAACTCCACTGGCAGCATTATATCCTGCTGACATAGGCTGGAATTCAGCTTGCTGCCTATGCAGAACAAGAGAAGAGCATTACAGCTCAGAGCCAGACTGCATGGAGATTCTGGCGACCAGGAAAAAATACAAGCAGAAGAATAGGAGTCTATTTTCATTAAAATAATTTCCTATATTGATGTGTCTCACTACTTTCTTCTAACATACTTTCCTGTGCTCACCATGCTGTACCTTCCAATAGCAGAACAGCTGGGCCCTTGATTATTACTGAGTGAAATGTAATGGATTGGTTAATGCCAGCTTCCAACAGTACCAAACCAAGTGGGGCAATCTTCCACTGATTGTTTTGTGTTGATATGTCTGTAATGATAGGACAAGGAGTGATGGGTACAAACTGAAAAATGAGAAATTTGGGATAGATATTAGGAAGAAAATCTTGAATGGTGAGATACTGAAGTAGGTGGCTCGGGAAGCTTATAGATGCCTCAATCCTGTCAGTGTTCAAGGCCAGGTTGGATAAGACCTTGAGCAACCTGGTCTAGTGGGAGGTTTCCCTGCCCATGGTGGGGGGGGTTGGGACTGGATGATATTTAAGGTCCCTTCCAACCCTTAGCATTCTATCATTCTGTGATTTTCTCTTAGTTTAGAATTATCATGGATAATTATTTGGAGGTTGTGTAGTCAATCCCACAGCTGTACATAGGGAATTCCCACTCCCCTCCCACACAAGTCAGGGAGGTTTGAACACAGTTGTTATTAACAAGCCCTTGTGGGGAGAAACATTTCTTGGGATCAGCATTATTTACCTTGATATCAAACTTTATTCCCAGAATCTGTCAAATCCGCCTTTCCTTGGGCTACCAGTTTATTTAGAAAAGAATTCTCCTGATCTTCCTTCACTGGACCTGTCAAACAAATGTCACCAGTTGATGAGATTAGTAGGAACTTGATATCCATCCCTGGTTGTTGGGTAAATCTGAGTAATTTTTTTTTTCTGGCATAGGTTTGCTCAATTCTTTCTTCTCTGTCTTTGTTACTCATTCTTTTTTTTTTTTTTTTTTTTT
>VXBX01008690.1:226181-264178 GCA_013400415.1 Scytalopus superciliaris | reverse complement strand
GACTTGCCTATCACGCATTGGTCTTTTTAGCCACCAGCACACTTGTACAAAGCGTGGGGAGAGCCCTTCCCAAATCTTCATTCGCGAAGCCCAGCCACGATGATGATGAGAATATGAATGTGTGCTTAAAATTGTAGAATAGACATACTTCTGTAAAAAAGTTTATGGGAAAGGGTGAAGAGAAAGCCTTTGTGCTAAGCTCATCCATATAAACTGAAGGGAAACATGCGGTTCTGTGCATTTTCTTGGTCTGTGACAGCAATAGACAACCTGCATTGCTTATCCCAGAACTCATCAGCTAAAGGCAGCTGTACTGGAACCTCTGTCCTTAATTTGTCTTGACTGGGCTAAACTGTGGCTGATCACCTACTGAAGAAGTTTAATCCCACAGTACCAGCTAGCTAAAGCTATTACTCTTAAGATTTACTATTTGAAAAATTTTACTTTTTTGTCTGTGACTTCTGAGTCAAATACATATAATTCAGAGATGGAGTGCAGTTTTATAAATGTGACTTGCTCCTTCCCTGCTACAAAATGAAATACCCTGGATCACCTCCAGTTTTATACTGAAACAAATAAATTACATGGAAGATTTTTATTACAATTTTTAGTATGCTAGGCTCTTTAGACAAAGTTTTTTGTTTGTCTTTATTTTGGTTTTTTGTGGGGATTTTTTGTTTGTTTGTTTGTGGTTTTTTGGGGTTTTTGTTTGTTTGGTTTTTTTTTAGTTAGTATTATCATGCAAGGGTGTGCATACAAGAATTTTTGTAGTGAAATAACACCAGGATTCTTTGCAATGATAACAGAACTGAGGGACTATCCTCAAGGTCACTCTGTCCTCATGTTCCAAATGCCTTTGAAGATCTGTATCTAAAAGTAACTAGAACTATGTATTTGTGGGGAGTTATTCCTTAGATTTTTCTTCCTCTCTGTCTTCCTAGAAGTCAGACTTTTCAGGGCATGAGCACAGCAGTGTTTGTTACTTTATTAGCAGTACAAGAAACACCAGCTTTTTATTCAGGTCCTCAAAGGTAATGTGATCAGACTACTTTGACTGCAGTGTAGCCAGAAGACAGACAGATATTAGTCTGGCATGATACATTGTTCTGTAATAGTGTGCCAGACATCAAATCAGGCTCAGCTGTTGAGTGTTATCTTCTGCTGGGTCCTAGTCTTCTGAATCCCGTTACCTAGCATGGGAAGCTGTTATTGTATTAAGATGTAAGGATTTTTAAAATTACTATTTCTTTGGAGTACACATTAGTTTTGGTTCTTTGATTGTTATGCTGATACAGTTGAAAAGCAATCACTATTCCTAGAGCTATGCAATTATCAGTCAAATGGTGATAGTACATAGACAGAGATGTATGGGAACATCAGGACACTGTGCAAGTTGAAGTTACTCTTGTTAAACAAATGCTGACATACAAATTTCACTTCTGTTCAGGGCACAAGGAGAAAAATCAATATTTTCCAAATATATGTCAGTGTAAATATGTGAAAGTGTATCTTCATATTCTCTTTCTGTGTGTTACAGTTTCTAATGGGTTGTTGCAGTCAGTGCACTGGAAAATATGAACATGTATTGATCATTTTCTTACCTAAAAAGGATAGAAAAGTACTGATAAATAGAAAATATTTTTCCTCGAAATTCTCTGCTCGTATTTGAAATTCTTTATTTCTAAGTGTATAGGTTTCTGAGAATGTGGCGTTCAAAACACATGGTTTATTCCCTCGACTGAAATTACACAGTAAAGGGAAGCAAGTCATATTTGATGGGAAACAGGATTTATCTGAATGGCCTCTAGTCTAGTCTTTGAAAGTGCTTTGTATGATGTGTGCTGAGATACTAGAACCATGATAATACAATAGAGTGGGTATCATTTTCTGGGAAATTTAGCTGTACTGTGGGCAGTTGTTTGAAACACCATTTGCAAAGGAGAAATTATACCCTAAAATAAATGCTGCAGCTTAAAGAGTGATATAGGGCTCTTAGATCTGAAATTATTTGCAGTTTCAGGATGGTATCACTTGCAGCATAACTGATGTATATACTGCTGTATGAGGAATTAAGACACTTCGTCTCTCTTGTAATGCAAACATCAACTTCTCCCCATTATTTTGAAACTAAAAGGCTTTGTATTTTTGTATGGGATTCAAACAGATCTATAGGCAGATGCACATGGCCTCTATGAGATGGTGATCTGGAGTTAGTTCACATTATGTCAAGTTGTGGTTCTTTTATATGTGGAACCCTTTAGTTTTGCAGTTCACATAAAGATACTTTACAAAACGTGGTACCTTTTTATACAGAGACATTTACACAGTTCCATCAAGAAGCTATATTGGGAGGAGAGTGCAGGTTCAGCACATTCTCATTTAAAGATATTATGCATGTGATAGCTTGCAAAAAAGCCACTCTATTGCAAATGGTTTATTTGTTTTTTTCTCTCTTGGAGGAGCTGGTATTTATGCTAATTAGATAAGATTTTATTCTTAACCCTTAAGAAAGAAAAATTCTTTTTTTCCTCTTCAGAGCAACCGTAACTGTAGAACAGGTTCACATTGCACACATATACTACAAAGCATTAATTTCTTTTTGAAACACTTTATCCACTCTTCTTTCTTTCTACCGTTTACTTTTCACTCAGCACTCTGTGAAACAGTGAACTATTGCAGCTGCTTTTGAGTAATTCTCATTTTTATTATGCTCTATCTTTTTGGGGGGGGGGTTGTGTTTTTTTTGGTTTGTTTGTTTTTTAATACATTTTGCATAGTCAAATAAAAATAACATTTTAGAAATGGAGTAAAAAGAACAGAGGTATTTGCTTCATGGAATATTGGAGTCTGATAGACAATTTTATGTTTCTTAACAGTGATTAAGACTGAATTAAAATGTCTCAAAATGCTCTGTAAACATAAATGAGTTTAATTATTCCTTTGTGGCATTGCCATGCAAAAATATTGTGAACATTTTTGCACTGAACTATAATACATGACCTTTCCTTGCAACATGTGTACCTGAGTGCTTGAGAGTTATGAAAAAAAGGAAGACACATTTTCAATATTTCTACTACTTTCAATGCATGTGGCTGATGTTATTCTTAATTTTTAAACAGCTAAAGTGAGAAGTGTAGCTCCTCTGAGATCATTCTGGATGTTTGACTAAAGAGCATAGTCAAACATTCAGGAAACTTTTGGATGACTTTTCTATATTATGCTGAACTGCAAAACTCAGAAAGGCAGTTTTGGACCAAATTATTTAGTCATAGAATCATAGAATAGTTTGGGTTGAAAGACATCTTTAAAGGTCATCTAGTTCAATGCTTCATTCTAGCTCAGTTACTCAGGTAAAATGCCTACTACAAAAGTGCTACTGCAGCCTTGCTTAGGAAAGACTAATTCTATCTATCCCTCAGTGAGATGCAGATATGAAACTTTTTTTTTCCCTCCAGTTACCACAAGGTCCTTCTGCAAGCAAATCTTTAATCTTCCCAGTGACCTGTACCAGCTTTAGAGCACAACTGCCTCTGCAATCTCTGTGCTGGTACTAACCTTCAACTTTTCCCCAAGAAATTCTTAGCTTTTTTAATAGACCCATTGAGTTAGATAACATCAATTACATTCTTAGTAGTTAAATATATGCTTGAATTACAACCTAATGAAACATGATAAACTAAATCTACAGTACACAGTTCTGGGCATTATTAAGATACAGTTAATGAAGATAATATTTAGAGTATTAGGGGAACTGTTTAGCTTGGGAGCAATACCAACCATTTTATAACATGCTCATAATTGAGCACCCCTCCTGATTGTACCTATTCAAGTCTTAATAGATGTGCTATGCTGAGGTGGCTGAAGCTTATATTCTAATTAAAACTTCTGAAGAGGTCTGACAGTGAGAAATACAACTATTTCATAACCTAGCCATCTTCTTGATCTATTTAGAAACACTGCATCTGAAGCATGGCTTTAGGAAAGTCAGCCAGGGCTTATTACTTACATGACTGATGTTTTAGTTGTTGACCTTGAGCACTCTGGCTTAGTGCTGCACCTTTAATTACACAGCCAAGTGCTGCAAAATGCACATGTTTGATTACGTAATCAAGAATTTAACCTCTAACTACCTAAAATATTATGAAAGGCAGAGGTTCTTTTTGTGCAGTCAGGATGATTAACTGCCAAAATAATTCTTTGCCAAAACAGATGATAGTTTACCTGTAAATATTACAAATGAGATATTGATTCATGATGAAAAGGTAAGGTTTCTATTGTGATTGTATAATTTTTAAAAATATGGAAAAGTAATTAAACCACTGATACAAGCAGACATTAAAAAACCCACAGTTTGGGGGTGTAGTGATTTGTATCCTCATATATCCTGGATTTACTCAGCAGGTAAAGGTGATTGTAGCGTTCCTCTTTAGTTGGGGTACACAGTCTAAGTGTGATGCAGTTACTTGACTGCATTGCCTCTCCATGTTTTTTTCCTGTCTCCTGTCTGGCAGTGTCCATCCTGGTAGCACTGTCCTGGATGCTCTTCTGTGGGTAGTATGGTGATTTGATCCCAGCCCTTACTTTTAATGTTTTTTAATTTTGCTTAAGCCACGTAATTCTTAATTGAAATGCCCTTTATTCAAGATGAGTTTCTAGAAATTGAAAATGGCCACAATGCTTCACAATGATTACAGAAGAGCATTCTCAAATACCCTCAGTCACCTCTGATGGCACTACTTGTGCTGCCTATCTGATGTTACTAGTCTTCAAAAAGTGCGTAAAGACATTTTTTTTCAAATATGCACCTGGAGTTCTGTATCTGCACAGAATTTGGAGAATTTGTAATAGATTGCAGCTATGTTTTAATATGCCTATAGGATTTATAAATATTATTAAATAGTTATTTTTAATAAAAATAGTTATTAATGTCCACACTTACTGATAAGGGCCGTAGTCCAGAGAAATTGTTCTTCTCATAGTTTCCCTTGGCTGATCAGGATTACTGGGAAAAATGTGAGCGAGAAACAAGCTTTCTGGATCCCATGATGACAGCTGGAAAGGGGCTGGAGGGTGTAATGGCATGCTTCATTATAATCTTGTTACTTGTAAACTGATAAATGCCATCAAAATACAGTAAAGGCTGACCTATGAGATGTTGGTTTCACAGAAACATTCTTTGGGATTGAATCACGCCTTAAAATTGACTGTGCTTACTGGTTCAAGAAGTGTTTTGCTGTGCTGCATTCTATGACCAGGTGATGGCTAAATCTTCACCTGGGTTTAAAGTCCTTTGAAGTATTTTGGGGTGTTTTTTTCCTGTGTGTCTGTGTCTGTCTGTCTTTCAGTCTTATTTTGAATATGACTGTTGCTAAGACTAAGAGTTAACTTTTTCTACAAGGAAACTATTTTAGTGTGGAAAGAGGTGAGAGAGAAAAGCAGTGCTATTGACATTGATTCTCTTTTGGAACAGCATGGATGTTCTCTAGGCAGGACCATTTACTCTGAGCAGCGCTCTGGCCAGAAATCCAGTAAAGCATGACAGGAGCATTAGAGCAAAAAGAACTACTACTGAAACAGCAGAAGTAAGAAAAATTTAAAAGGAGCATGCTCTCTGGATGAAGAAGGCTGCTTTGGGCCAGAAATGGAATATGAAGGGGGGAAATGAAGTAGTTCCTGGACGAGCATAAAGTTCACTAGATATTTCACAAGTAGAGTTACGTTCAAGAGGCTGTTGTTTCCTTGCGGAGCTTACTTTGCCCCACTACCTCAGTTTTTTTTGTCCCCCCTCCTCCCCCCCCTTCTTTCTTTTGTATTTTTCACTCACATTCTTTTTCAGGCAAATAGAATTTTTGTGTGTTTTAGAAATTCCATTGCTGAAGCTGAATTCTTTCTGTCTCTTACAAATTTGTTCATTACAAAATTAATGATAAGCCAGCATCTCTGTTATAGCCATGTGTTTTCTAGGAGAAATTTATTCAATTAACTGTGGTAGTTAGGAGGCTTGAAGGGGCTGTTCCAGGGCTGAGGCAGCTAAATCGGAGAATCCTGCTCACCTGGAATAGCATCAGATTAGAATTTGGATTGAGAGAGCCAAACTAACCATGGCTATCACCCACTGCTTAAACAGAGAGAATTTCATAGCATGTAAAGTATGTAATTCTGTCAAACAGACTAGCTTTCAGTGAGAACGGCAGACCTGAACCAAGCTGTGACACAAGGCCTGGTTTTGAAATTTTTATCAACAATGAACCCATTTAAAATTTGTGTTTATTGGATAAACACTGAAAGAAGGAATCGATTATAGGCTTTTCATTTTACTATTTGTGTAGTTGAGGAAACAGAAGACAACAGGGTTTAGGACCACAATGATGGAGGGGACAGCTCTGCTACAAAGACAGACTGAGAGAGATGGGGTTGTTCATGGAGGAGAAAAGCTTTGGGGGAACCTCCTTGTAGTCTTCCAGTACCTTAAGGAGTCTTACAAAAAGGAAGGAGAGGGACTTTTGATATGAGCAGATAGTGACAGGAGTAATGGTTTTAAAATTAAAGAAGGCAGGATTAGGATTAGATGTTAGGAAGAAATTCTTTAGTCAGAAGGTGATGGGGCACTGGAACAGGTTGCCCAGAGAAGCTGTGGGTGCCCCATCACTGGAAGTGTTCAAGGCCAGGTTGGACAGGACTTTAAGCAGTCTGATCTAATGGAAGGTGTTCCTGCCCATGGCAGTGATTGGAACTAGAGGATCTTTAAGGTCCCTTTCAACCCTAAGCGTTCTATGATTCTGTGGTTTTATGATTCTAACCAATCCACTGAACTCACAGGAAAAATAAAATTTTTGGTTGCACTTAAGTAAGAAAAAAATAACAATATTTGGATACTATTTATAGGAATTTGTTTATTATTATGTGGCAATAGATTATCACATTTCTTTAATGTGTGAGTAGATATTAAAGAAGAATTTAGAATTTTCATAATGGAAAACTGGATGCATGGATAAAGGGATCTGTTTCTTCTCAGCAGAATATATAGTGCTGGCTACAGAGGCATTATTTTGCATATAGTTTGCCTATAGAATGTGGTTCAATTAAGTATGAGTAAGTAGAGTTTAGAAGTGTAGACCTCTCAAAATAAGCAAATGAGAAAACAATATATTTGTCATGTTTTGTCTCTGGTAGAATTATGGCCTTTGCTGATTTGCAGTAGTAAATATATAATGGCAAGAAACATTGTATTAATGGGAAATGTAGGGGTGTGGACTTGCCAGACATGTAATTTTCTCATTTGCTTTTGTGCCCTACTTTTGCCTTTCCACTGTCACATAAGAAGATCCTTTTCCAGTGCCTGCAATTAGAGGCTTCCTACTGTCAAGTATTCCTACTCAGTTATGTGGAAGGAAATTAATGGTGCTACATCAGTGAACTAGTGCTTCTCATTCTGCCATGCATCAGTAATATTTGAAGCAAATTGGAGTGGTCTATCTCCTTTGCAAAAAAGATGCTGTCTGTATCCAGTTGCTGTTTCTTGGGTGTAGCATCAGTCCCAGGTAGGAGCAGTATCTCTGACATCACAGCAAATGAGTTTAAGTTTGGAAAAAGAGAATAGACTGCAGAGTTACTTTGCTCTTTCAGGGGAGTAGAGAGTTGCTCCAGGTGCATCTGTGTGCATTAGAGCTACTTAAAAGGAGTGCTAATAAATCAATTCTCACTTTTAGTGTAGGTGTTTTACACTACAAAAAAGTAGAAAAAAAACAGTGTTAACACTAAGAAACAGTGATTGTAGGAAGACAAATTGGTGTGGGAATTGTGGGCCTGTAGTGTACATGCAACTGCTTTTAACACTGTATTTGGAAACTAAGATGATTTCTAACTCAATCTCCAAAGCACAGATCCATGTTATGCAGGTTAATATGGGTGCATTACATTTTTTCTTCTGTAACAGGAAATTACAATTTCTAATCTTGCAAGTACTTAAGGGGATGAGGAGAGTATAGTGGAGTACTTTTAAATGAGGTGAGAATGGATTTTATAAGGTTTAAGACTTTGAATTTCTGTAGGTCATACATATCAATGTTTTATGCCAACCACAGGCAATGGAGATTTACTCGCACTGGTAATTAAGCAAAGTCAGAATTCAAAACATGATGTTGCTGTAGTAGATAGACTTAATTAATGAGAGCTCAGAGATGGACATTTGCTCTTTCAACTAAGAAGATAAAGTTTTCTTATCCTTAAATTACACTTTTAATGCAGTTAGTTAGGTAAGCACTGTATTTCACTATTTGTTTTGAAGTAAAGAGAAGAAATTTAGTGCCAAGGTGGCACAGCAGAGCACTGGAGCCAGAAGACCTGGATTCTGTACTTGACTTTGGCCCCATGGAAAGGGGGCCATCATGGAAAAAAGCAAGACTTACTGCATAGGTAAAATGGCCATAAATAAAATTTCCGAGATTTTTTTATTATAAAGCAGTTGAAGATACCTGTTATGCAATGTCTTATGAGTCCAGTGTAATATTTAATTTTTAACTTTTCAGAATACTGATTGAAAATTGATTAATGTATGCATAGTTTATAGAAGTGACAATTTTTTAGAGAGAATGTTATTTATCTTAGACTACTAAATTAAAAAACTGTTTTTATGGTAAATTCTGAGGTCTGTGTTTTAAAAAAAGATAGACCTAAGGGAACTGAAACTTCTGTATAATCTAATGATGTAGAAATGATCCTCTCTCATAAGAACACTGGACATCCACAAGTTGAACAGGAAATCAGACTTCCCAATTCAGCAGTTCCAAAAGAATTTTAATATTATATTTCATTAAATATCCAGAGGCAGAGGTGTAAGAACATTTGCATGAGTGACTGCCCTTCATTCATTTATGTTGGTTCGTTGGTGAAGTCTCCCTATGTAGCCTCTGAGTTGCTATGGAAATGGCCCAGTGGGAGCTAGCAATGACCTGGGAGACTGAGAATTGGCTTGGCAATTATCATAGCAGTTAAGTAAATGGTGAAGTGGCCTTGTTTGCACTGTGGATATAAGAAAATAGGGAGAATTTAGTATTTGCTATGACTATTGCATGTCTACAATTAAAGCTAATTTTTACTCAGAATTAGCTGATTGCATCCCATAGAATTCACAACAGATAAAAAGAAGATGTTTAGTAGGTTGGTACATTGTGAGTAAAATATAGATTGGAAGGGTACAGATTGCCTTAAAAGGCTACAACACACAGCACTACTGAAGCCAAAGGCAGAAAACCCTTTAATTTCAATGAAAGCAGCATGGAATGCCTGTAGAGTAAGAGGGTTTGGATGATAGCATATTTTTCATTCTGAAAGTGAATTAGCACAGTTGTGACAACAAATGATACAAGCTGATATCTTAGTATGTCAGGAAAAAAGTCAGTTTCACGTCTAGTTATAGGTCTTTTTTAATGTGGTTTTGCTATGTTGCGCATGGATCTATAATTAAACTGGCTTTGTTGGAGCAGCCCACGATTGGCATTTTTCATTCAGGAAATGAAAATTGATTGTCTCTTCAGCTGATCTAATGCTCATCTCTTTGAGCTAAACTCAGGACAAATAAAGTTTTATACAACTGGATTTACAGATAAGGCAAAAAAGTGTCACTAGCTACTTACTGAGTAATAATTTAAATATGGCTTCACAGCAGCAAGAGCTGTAAACAGGAACTATGTGTTGTTCAAATTCACCCTTTGTTTCATACAGTGTCTGTAGGGTCTTTTAGGTGCAGTCCAAAGCCCTTAGTGTGTGAAATTAGTATAATTAGCTTCTAGATGTTTGCTAGGAGATATTAATGGGTTGCTTTATGATGACGCCTGTTTATTTGCTTCTAAGTTTTTGTGATTAGCCTTACACATAAATACTTCATATTTTAGGTTAACTTTCAAAACCAAGGAAAACATAATAAAACCACAAAATAAACAACAAAACAACAGCAAAAACCCCACCCCTGTTCATTCTTCTGTAACATGTTCTGTTGAAATGTGAATTCTAGAGTGGGGGCAGATGGTTTTACCTTAATGTTCTGAAGGCATCTTTCTGCTCATTTATTTGACAGTATGACAAAATCTATTGAGACTTACCAAATACAGCATCTTTGCCTTGTCAGAAATAGAAAGGTGCAAATTAGTCTGAGAATTAAGCAAATACAAAGCTGAAGGATTCTAGAAGAAGCAAAGAAACAACTGAAAGCTAGGTTTGGTAGCTGCATATGTCTCCTTCATTAAACTCGTGCCTCAAGCCCAGTCAATCCAAGGTAAAGTTCCACTAGCAAACTTCTGCTGTGGACTAATATGTGCATGTAAATCCCTTGAGTTTTGTGAGTTATTGCAGTTTCCTAATGAAATAAAAAGCTGTTTTGTCATGTTAGTAAATCATAAAATAAGGTTTAACAGTGCCAATTTCAACTTCACTTTTCAGAAAGGAGTTAGTGGGGTAGAAATCTTTCAGAATTTATGATAACCTACTTTGTAAGTATCAAGTCTCCTAGTACAAAAAAAAGGTTGCAGAGAATAAATTACTGGATTACTGATTTCCAGAAACATTATGTGCTTTTCTTCCTCTGCAATCTTTATTCTACAGCCTACAGATTCTTGCATGTATCCTAGAACGGACTCAAAATTAATTCAGAACTCTATTATAATGATGAAATACAGTTATTTTGTTTTAAACTTAAAACCTTTAAATAATGAAAACATGTGTGTGAGAAATGAAAGATATTGTTTAGAACTGTTGATATTGGAAGGTTGGATTTTCTGCTCTAGATAAAAGAATTTTGACTTGACCCATATGCATTTGCAAGGCACTCCTTTTGTCTTAAATGCCTGTAATGGATAATTCATTCTCTTTTGTTTTATAGGACTCTAGATTTCACTGAACTCTTTTCAGAATTCTGCTTTGGTCAGAAGTTCTTGGTAGAATCCAAACCTTTGTCTCTTATTGTAGCTTTGATTCTTGGAACCCACTGCTGGATAGCAGAGTAGTAAAAATCTACGCATACTACAATGGCATTTAGTTACTGATGAATTTGTTGTTGGAGAATCTGGTAGCAAGGATCTGATTTCAGTAAGTCATATTACATTTTAAAATATATAAATCATTTAAACACCTATGGTCTATCATAGTAAGAATTTCTTTTCACATTTCTCCAGCTCAGTGACTCCTTTTTGATTCAGTGATTTTCTGTCTCACAGGCCTGTTCCTTAGCTAAAATGTCTCTTACAGCTTTTGACAAAGTTCCTATGAACCAGAACACATTCTACCATTGTTTTAATGATCTTCTTTGAAGTTTCTTTAACATTTTAGATAAATTCAGTTTACAAGATTTTCTTCAATGTGTAAAGTGAACTTTGTGAACATGTTACTGAATTTCTATAATATTTTTTTCTGCTAATAAGAGAAAAAGCTTTGTTCCTTTCTAGTGGAAACTGTAAAAACATCTTACTTTTTTGGCTCAGGCAGTGAAGGCTACTGCAGAAACAGATCAGAGCTAACTTATTATTTTAACATCAAGGATGACTAAATTTCTTTGTTACCATGTGTAAATTGATTCAGTCTAACATCTGACCCTTCTATTTTTTAATCCTGAAATTCTTGAATTTTCCTTGAAACTTCCTGAAACTTTTTCATAGACCACACTACACTTTTCAAAACTTCTTTTCATTATTTTCACCACTACAATTTTATTTCAGTTTTGACATTTTTAGTAAGTTGGGACACTAGAGTGATGGTGCTAGTGTCCTGAGGAAATCTGGGTGTTGTTGAAGGTAGTAGGTATTTTGTTGATTTTAATGCTCTCCTTACTTTTAGAGAGCTAAAATATTTGCATTGGGCCTATTTGCTTTGTTAAGATTGTTTGGGCAATTCCAGAAGTTATTGTGCTATAGGTTATGTAAGTTGTCTGCTAGTGAAGAGAAGTCATCTCTCAGTATTTAGATCTTTGCATCTTCTCTTCCTTTTCTTTAATTTCTCTTTTCTGTACCAGAGTGCACTGCATTATAAACTGCCATTATCTGATTCACTGAAGCTAAACTATGAAAAAAGCGTTTCTCCATTTTTCTCTGTTCAGCACAGTGGGAGGAAGACACTTTACAAAATCCCTGAAACAACACCAGATTGCAACACCTTTGGAAATCATGGAATTAATTAAATGTTTTTTTGCTGTCTCTGATACCTTTTTAAAATTATTCTAGCTATCTTGTGTTGGTAAAGGTTCAACATCTACAGTGGTTTTAATGATTAGGTTTACATAACCTTAAAGACCCCCGAATCCATCTCCTACATCTTCTTGAATGCAAGAATAAACTCAAATGAGCTGGAGATAAGGTCATTTTAGTGCAGCCTTTAAAAAGATATTAAAAAAAGCTGCCTTCTCATCATACCTAGGCCCAGCTAAAAGGAACAGAAAAATCTGGGAAGACATTCAATGATAGCAGCCTATTATTGTATCAAGAAGAGGACAAGGAACTGAGCTTACTGCCTTCTGGGGAAACTTTAAATATTTTTAAGCACGTGTAAGCCACAATGATTGATGTTTTCATAAATGTTTGTACTGTAGAGAGATTGTTAAATTGCCAAGCATTTGTAGTAAAGTGTAAAAGAAACCCCCTCTTAAATATTATGTTATCCTGCAGAAGACTGAAAAAGTTTTACTGTATCAGAATTGTGCATAAAACAATTATGTTCTGAGAGATTCTCATGCAAATGCAACAGTAGTTTAACTAAACAGTTAAAATACAAATAATATCACTGTACCACTTGATAGTTAAAAAGTGTTTCAGTTTGTTTTGCAGCAATATATATGAAACATAACATTGAATATTATGAAAATATTCAATCTTTTTGGAACTTACTATTTATTAGAATTCTTTTTTCATTTAATTTGATTTTAGAACAAAGGAGTTCTACATTTTTTGACTCAGATGCCCAGTCTTTAAGTTAATATTAATCTGATATAATAAATCAACTTTTTATGAGTAACGATTTTACAATTCAAATGGATTTTTCTAAATTTTTATTACATTTTTTTAATACATGTATAATGCAAAATATGTAGAGTTTTCTTATATCCATTTCAAGAATACAAATTATGTCTTTATTCAAAATTACATATAACTGTAAATATTTGCATGTGTGGATGTGTTTTCATCACTAGATATGCTTATAAAATTATAAATATTATTGTATTTTTTATTTGAAAAATTTTTGCAGGTTCAGTGCCTCAATATATATATTTGTCTTGAGAAAGGGTAAACGTATATATTGAAAAAAGGCTCACCTCCTTTCAAAAATAAGCTTATGATGGTAGGAATCAAGCTGTTATAGTGGCCCTTTGGATATTTCTAATTATGAGGATAGAGGAATTTATGTGTGCATCCCTATTCTTTCCAAAGCCTACTCACTGAGGAAGCAATCTTACCTTGTCTGCTAATACTAAAAAAAAAAAAAAAGACATTTATTCATATAAATTCTCTTGCACAGTGAAGGTGCTATCCAGGTTGCCCTAAAATTGCAGCTGAGTGTTCCATTTTCAGTGGTGGAACTTCCTGTTGCAGATACAGCCCTTTTGCACAGTTACCTCTGTGCTGCTAGTTGCATCAGGTATTGTCCAGTGTTCTGAATACAGACTTTCAGTGCTTATTTTAGTATAAACAAATTAATTTATCTTAGTAGGGTCAGACTTTATTTTCATTATAATCTTTGTAATTCAGAATTTCCTCACAGTTCTGAAGATAATTTTATGAAAATTCTGGTCATAATAAGATCAAGACACATGACGGACAGGTATTCACATCATGCCTACTACTTTAAAATGCACTTAGGATTGCATTACTTCTGTGGAAAGCAATGATAAAAATGTTCAGGTCCTAAAAAAATTAATCTGCAGCAGAACAGTTTTTAAGTTGTTTTAAGTATTGATCTTAAAAGACTTGATTAATAGGGTTAACAGCATTTATTGTGAGGTTTATGGGTTTTGTAAACAGCTTTGTTTTAGCTTTCTTTCTGTATCTAGGCACACAATAAAACTGTTTTGATGAATTTCAGGAAGATAATACACTCCATTTTCAGCTTGCTCAGCCATGATGAGAAGACAGTCAGATTTCAGGGATCTATAGAAAGGTTTGAATTGCAAGAGACCTTTTAAAGATTATCTGGTACAACTCATCTATAGGCAGGGACATCTTTCTCTAGGCCAGGTTGTTCAAAACCCCATCTTAGCTGGTCTGGAAGAGTTCCAGGGATGGGGCATCCACAGCTTCTCTGGGCAACCTGTTCTGGTGGCTCACCAACCTCACAGTAAAGAATTTCTTCCTCGTATCCAATCTGGATTTAGTCTCTTCCAGTGTAAAATAGTTGCCTCTTGTCCTGCCACTACAAGCTTTGGCAAAAAGTCTCTCCAGCTTTCTTAAATGCTCCCTTTAAGTATTGAATAATAAGGTCTCCCTGAAGACTTCTCTTGTCCAGGCTGAATAACTCCAACTCTTTCAGCCTTTCCTCATAGGAGAGATGTTCCAGCCCTTTTCACTTAATTTTGAAATGTGTTCATGACAAGGACCTATTTGTGAGTTAAGATGTCACTGTTAAGCTGAATTATTCACAGAAAACTGAGACAGGAACCTGGAAATCATAGAAGAATAATAGGAAAGAGCAAAGGTTAAAACTGCCAAACAGTGAGCATTCTCTCCAGAAACATCTGAAGGACATCTAGAACTATTACTTACCGTGGATTACAGAGATGTCATGAATCTGGACTAGTGGGCTAGAAGAGTATGGCCTATTTAGAAAAGACAAGGTAAGGAAAAGTAGGAGTTACATTTCATTTGAAAAATGTATTTCTAGTTTTCTGATGTTCAGGCAAGAAAGTGAGTAGTAGTCTTCTTGAAGGCACTCCTTCACCAGTTATGAAGGGAAAAGAAAAGTGACGTTGTTCTTGGAATCTATTGTAGGCAGCTTGGTCAGAAGAATAGAATCTCTAGAAATATCCGAATTATTTGGTGTGGTTTAATTGGACAGCATCAGATATTCAATTCCAGAACTGACATGTAAAGGTAGAGAAGAACAGCTTTATCTTAAAAGTTAAAGAGAGTTTTTATTATGATCAGTATTTCTTAGATTTGGTTGTCACTAAGATTTCTGAAACTGGATGAGAATCTCCATTTGGACTCCAATTGGGATAAAAGTGACTGTGAAATGGTAACATTTATGGGTTTAGAAAGAAGCAACCATAGTAGTAGAAAATGAACAACTGAATTAAAAGAAGTCTAATGAACCTGGGGACCTAGTAGAAATGGTCTCCTGGGAAGGTAATCTAAAGGATAAATGAGTGAAGGAGAGCTAGCAATTACTGAAAGAGACCATGTTAAAAGCAGAGCTGAGAACTATCACAACGGGGAAGGAAGACAGGAAATATGCACAGAAATATGGAGGAATCAGACTACACAAATAAACAACATGAATACTTTGGGGGGAAAATTCTGAAGGTGTTAGAATTATGTGCAAGAAAGATAAAAGGATAGTGCTTGTCCATTGCTTAGCAAGAAAAAATAACAACAAAAAGAAATCTGCTTCTGCAGGCATGTATTTAACCAAACAACACTGCCAGATAGGTGCTAACAGAAATGGAAAGGAACAATTTAAAGAATATTAATGTAACACGATGTATTTGTGTTGACAGGATCCAATTAAATTTGCCCTTAAGTACTTAGAAAACCTAGCCAGCTTAATCCCTCATCCATTAGCAAACGGTACCTAACTTTAAAAAAGGAGAAATAGATTATTGTAGAATTACAAATGAATCAGTGTAATTTCAACATCTGGAAAGTTACTGGAATGAGTTATTAGCATTCTGTGTGTGCGTACAGAGAAGATAGAGTAGTAAAAACAGCTAGAATGGTTTTGTCAAAAACAGTCACATCAATGTACTCTAATTACTTTCTTTGATGGGATTTCTGGGTTAATCGGATCTGGGAACAGATAGGATTAATTTTGACTTCAGGCAAGGTTTCTGACACTGTCCCATAAAGAAGTCCATAAATAAATTAGGACAATATGATCTAGATGAAATTAAGACAAGGTGCACAACTAGTTGAAAACAATACTTAAAGCTGAATTATCAATTCTGACTTTTAAGAAGGGTCAGCAGTCCTGGGCCTGGTTTTTGGGTTTTTTTCCCCAACGTTTTCATAAATGACTTTGTAGCAGACTATATATATATGTATATAATAAAAATGTGGATGAAATGTAAGAATTTGGTAGCTTTTTGACAATAGGAAAGAAAGATAATTATCTTGGAAAATTTTATATGTTTTAGATCACTGTGCTGTCATTTAGTGCTAAATAACTAAAATTCTTAGTGGTAAGAGTGAAACTCAGAAATACAAAATGAAGATAAAGAACAAGGTATTTATTCTGAATATCAGTTCTGAATACCAGAGTGAACCACAGATTTTGTCAGCTAAAATGTGATGGTTTTGAAAATAAACATCAGATGTTGTTCTGGTTGTATTAACATTGGTTAATGATTGGATTGCCATATACCGTGTATGTAAGTTAAGAATTTTACTCTGGATCTGATGAAGACTTGACTAGGAAGTGATGTGTCCATTCTTTGTCTCCATACTTTAGAAAAGGGCTGAAAATTATAGCATGCCCAGAGGAGAGTTGCAAAATTCCATTTTGAGCTAAGAAGACATATTTAATTGATTTCATCTAAATGGTGGAACTCACGATAATAGGTTTTCAGTATGCAAAAGATGATTATAGACAAAAGACATCCATGTGTATAAACAGGTAATAAGTAGTTTATTAAAAAAAAAAACAAAACCAAACAACAAACTATAGGGAGCAACCAATCAAAGGCCAGTGCTTTAGATTTGGTATGTGGAAAACCCTTCACCTTTATGAATGAAATGCAGGAATGCTGACTAACAGGAAACAGTGAGGGTTCTCTTTCACAGGGAAATTTTAAGGAAAAAAAGAAATCTGACCTATATAGTCTAGCTGCACTTTACCCTGCTTTTGGGATAAGCAAGTGACTTCATTACTTCTGTACACTCAGGTAGCCTTCTTTTTTTTATGGTTCATTGCTAAATGCTGTGTCAAAATTCTGATTTGCCCTCATCTCTATTATTTTTAAATTTTGATTTAGTTTAATGTGACTTAAATTTGGTCTTTGTATCTGAGAAACCTGATGGGTTATCTCAAATATGATGCCTTCCTAATTAATAAGTAATTCAAAATAGGTTTACACATATAGAGTCAGGGAGCAGAACTTCTGAATTCTCTCAGGGTGAGTCACTTGCCAGACTGCTGCTATTTATTACTCCACAGATACTCTCTCTACAGTTTTGCACTAATGCTTTTCTGTCTTGTGGATGCACATCTGGAGCACAGCAATCTCTCTGCTGTGGACTGAGAATGTCACCTCTTCAGGCTATGATCTTGTTTATTTGGGGCTATTTGATGGAAATGGCAGCCACCATATCTGAACACATCACATTAGAGCTAACTGGAATCACAGATTTTGTCCAGAGGCAATTCCACTATTTTGACATTTGTTTTCTGTCTCCCTTACTAGATTAGATCTCTTCTATCCCACTGGTTTCATTTAGGTGAGACTGCAGTGCCTCATGGAAAATGTAATTTCAGACAGGCTAACAGGTATTTCACCACTACCTTAGAAAAAATTGCACTGAGTATTCCACTTGCTTGCATGACTTTTGTACCCAATCAATCATATAAACTTTCATAGAATTATTCTTGATTTGTGCCTGTGTAAGCAAGAGAACCTTAAGCAAACGTGTCAGACTGTGATTCAGTAACAAAACAGGACCTTTTTTCATAATTGGAGAGGGTTTTTTTCATAAATATTTCCTCCTTTCATTTAAAAACTTTCATTTAAAATTCATGTGAAAGTACAGGTTTTCTTTTCCCTGATGATGAAATTGATTTCCACAGATATCCCCATCTTTGTTGCTTCAATAAAGGGGAAAAAAAAAAAAATAAAAAAAAAATGGGGGATTCTTGACTGGAGTCAGGAAAGACATGTCATCAGGAGCAGGAGTAATGTAATAATGTAATATTTTGTTTATTATGCTCCTGCACAGCTGATGGGTAGTACCTAGGGGTATTCTGTTTTTTAAGCAGAATTCTTCTGTTTTTTACTGTTGAAGTGATTATGTAAGAAAAGTTGTTTCGTTTGGGTTTCTTTGAGATTTTTTTTATTATTTTTGGAAAAAAAAAGTCACATGTTCCCCTGAATACACGATACTCTAGTTTATACAGTTCATTTATTCTGAAAAATAAATAGTAGACCACCATGTCATATTGTTTTTCCATGTAAGTTTTCTAAAGCTATAGATGTTCCTTGAAAGCACTTAAGTATTTGCTATTTTGTGAATATGAAAACAACCTCACACAGAACTTGTCTATTTAAACTGTAGCAACTATATTTCTTCATCCTTTGTAATGTTTTTATTTCAGGCCCAAAAAATGACGAGTACAGTTTTCATTATTCATTTGCCTTCATTGATTAGTTTTGCATTTGCATCTCACTATTTGCATCTCACTTCTCTTTGTCATTGGATTTTTATTTTTTTTTTTTTTTAATGGCTCATGTCTACTAGGTAAGTGGTGGGAATTTCCAGATTGGTTTTATACTTCTTTTATTTTATAGCAAACCCTGCAAGGGTTTTGCCAAGGTGCTTGGCACAGAAAGCCAAGGTGCTTTCTTGGCTTTATATGTGTTTCCATGGGTCTTATTTTCACACCTTATTTGTCCTTTTTTATGTGAACTGATACCTAGTATTTGCCTTTTTCTTCAGTCCTCAGCAAGAATAAATTGTTCTGCTTCCATTTTGTTTCCTTTTCTGGGAAGAGGATGGGCAGAAAAACCTAGAACACTGACTTCTAGGCCAGGGATACCAGAAGTACCTGTCTAATGGAAAATCCATGTGAGCTGGCTTCCTTGTCCTAACATAACCACCACTGAGATGTTTCTGTTGATGGGAGAGAGTGGAAAGTTGCTGTCATGGCATTAATAGGCCCTGCAAGCACCAAGCTAAAATAGGAGCACCTCATCCAGCAGGCCCTTCCTGCTTTCTGTTCCAGATAGCTCTTCAATCATTTTGACTTGTGTCTGCTTATATCATAGTTAGATTTTATCTTGTCAGTCTACTAGTAGTGAAGTCAAACAGCACTAACGCCAGTCTCTCTGCTGCAGAGCTGCGTCTACTGTTTTGGCTTTTATCTGTGACTTTAAAACTCCTCAGGGCTTTGTCCCTGTTATTCAGTATAATTGCATATTTTAAGCACTGTGTAACTTTTGGCAGTATCAGCTTATATAACAGAATGCAGAAAAAATATTTTTTGGTAGCACTGGTAGTTTGTATTTTTCATGAAACAGGATGATGTTTCAATTTATTTGTTTGGATTTGGATATAGTAAAATCTTATTAGAGAAAGCTAAATGATACTGCAATCTCTAGTAAAGCAGACATGCAGCTGATTAAATAATTTACTACTTTGCCTTTTTCTTCTCTTTAATTGAATCTAGCCCATCTCACTTGGACAAACAGGGCTCTTTGAAGTTTTCCCTTTATGTCAGCTTATATGTGTGGCCGCATATAACCAGATTTGAAGGATATGATCAGCCATTCTTATAACAGTAATTACATGGAATATTTAAAAAAAGAGCAGTAGAAATCTTGATGATTTTTTTTCTCCAGTACTTTGATGTAAATCTTGCAACATGTAACACCAGCTTCTTCCTTCCAGTGCATCTACAAAAGCAAGGAATACTTCCATCAAAGCTGTCAGGGTAAATGAGAGGATGATTAGGTAAGATGTTTACCCAAGGTCTGTAGGGATGGGGAAGAGGAGGCCTATATTCTGAAGAGGCTGATTTTACAATGAGAAGACTGAAAAAATAATGAAATTAAAATTTGGTAAATCTTCCACTAAATTCTCAGGATTTTGAGGCCTTTACTTTGATATTTCTGGTTAAAAGGCAGGTTGCGTCTATTATAGCAAATAAGTGAGAGTTGTACAAGTGGTTTGAGTTGAGTCAGAATGAGCCTGACTTCTTACCTGGTACAAAAACTTAGGCCAAGGTAACAAGGAGCAGCAGGAATTGAGAGAACAGAAATGCAATCAACTTTCTATTATCTGGTCTGTATGTAAATCTTGCTGGGGATACAGTCAGCACAATTAACTCTGCTCTGGCTTTCTTCCGTGTGGCATTGCTCAGAAGGTCCAAAACCTATGTGGGCATGGTGAGCTGCTTTCTGATTTGACCTGACTCTGCAGTTGGGTGACTTTAATGAGCCTTTCAAGAAACAAAGACAGAAAGGACCAGGAATGGGAGAAAGCAGAAAGAAGGAGGAGTTGTGAACAGTTTCAGAAGCAAGAAATGAACCAAAGGCACAAAGTTATTCAACGTCACAGAACTGTGGAAGGCTAGAAGGCATCCTTGGAAATGACCAAGTCTAGCTCCCTTGCTCAAAGAATGATCAACTAAAGCAGATTATCCAGAGCCATGTCCAGCTGGATTTTTAATGTCTCGAAGGATGGAGACTCCAAGACCCCTCTGGAAAATCTCTTCAATTGCTTAACAACCTTCACAGGGAGAAATATTTTTCTTTCGTATGAAGAGAATTTCCTTTATGTCAATTTATGTCAATTTGTACCTTTTGTCTCTTTTCATGTCCCTGGGAACCACTGAAGAGTCTGCTTTTGTCTTCTTACTCCTACTCATCAGTTATTTATATACACTGGTGAGATCCTCCCTTAACTTTCCTTTCTGTTCTCATAATTGCTTCTTGTATGGCAGGTGCCCCAGTCCCTTAATAATTTTTAAGACCCCTTGTTAAACTTGCTTCCATGTGTCTGTGCCTCCCTTGTACCGGGGAGTCCAGAACTGGACATTGTAACCCATGAAATGTTAGCAAATGTATTCAAGGTGCGCAAATAGGAATCTCAGGAAAAAAAAAAAAAGCATCAGAAGCAGGGCAGCTGTGCCTGAGTGAGAGGCAGCCTGGGCTAATGATCCTCTATGCCCATGTGGTCTAAGCAGATCTGCCTCAGGTGTTTTTGCACCTTCAGCATAAGTTTTGTGGGAAGAGGATTTTTATTTTCTTTTAAACACCAACACCCCCCAAAAAAAAACCCAAACAAACAAACAAATAAAAAAACACTACAGAAAAATTGCCAAAGGGAAACAAGGAGTACTCTGGAGTACGGGCTTGGGGTTTTTTTGCTTCAACTGGAATGATTTCCACAGGTTTATATGAATGCAGTGTGGAGTTTGAGAGAGGAGGTGGAGGACTTAGAAGAATGAGGAAATGTCTCTTAAGGTACTCCATGAGTGTATTTAGGGCCTCTCATGAGGGCTTTGAGAAAGTGCAATGTAAGTTGAGCTGAGTTGAGAGTAGCTGTGTCTGTATTGACATAATGCTGAGTTTGATCTGATGTATTTTATATATCAGGAGGGCTTTTTTTAATTCAGACTTGGCTCTGTGTAAAGCAGGTTCATCTTGGCTAGCTCATAGGGTGGCAGAACGAACTCATTATCTCCTGTAATGCACTGTGTAGACTCGCGTGGGCCATTGCCAGAAAGGCTATAATCTGCTTTGTAAGCTGCTGGCTTGGAAAAGGCAGGGAAGAAGGCTGGGGTAAAGCCTGAGTAAAGTGACTGAGCAAGTATGGAACTCAGACTTCATGATTTCAAATCCCAAGGTGGGCAATGAGAGAGGAGGAAAGGTACAATTTTCTTGGAGTTTGTAGAGAGGTCAAATGGGGTGTAAGTAGCAATAATCCAGAACTGTGTAAAAGATGAACAACACAGAGGCAGAGCTTTGAATGTCAGTCTAAGAAGGCAGAGAAGGCAGGTGGATGACAGCAGGGAGAGCTTCAGGAAGTGTGTCAGTCAGGTTGTCAGGGACAAATGGGCAAATGAGTGGACGTATCATATGCAATCACATAAATGAATATAAAATAGATGCTTTTTAGGAAGGCTGTCTAAAATAGTTGGTNCTCATCTCCACCCCTCACCCAGTTGGCTGACCGCGGCCAATGGGCATCTTCCGATGCGGTCGAACAAAAGCAAAGAGTCAAAGGCGTACACCTGCCTCCAAAGGTGTGTTCAAATTGACACTGGCATGTTGGAACATCAGACGGGAGTTGCCTATTGCGCATTGGCCTTTTTAGCCACCAGCGCGCTTGTAGCAAACGTGGGTAGAGCCCTTCTCAAATCTTCGTTCGCGAAGCCCAGCCATGATGATGATGAAAGAATGTCTGAGTCTTCTAAACTCCAAATGTATTGCAATTTATTTAATTCATGAAGAAGCTGTAGTGAAGCACAGTGCAGTTGATATTTCTCTCTATGTATTCATACTTCTTTATAATCAAAGGGAAAGACATGAAGTTGTTGAAGATTTTTCCATCTGCAGTTTCTCCCTTTACAGTAAAATAATCACACAGCTGCTTTAGAGCATACTTCAGGTTGATCATATGAATTTAGATCTGCTGATGGCTGCCTGCATGTATTTATGCAAGAAAGCTTACACATGTCATTCTGTAATGGTTCCTATTTCCATTTTAGGTCAGTGTGCTTATGATGCCAACAGCTATAAATGGCAGCACCATGTGCAGGCATAAGAGACCAAGCAAAAGAATCTCTTATCATACTATACCCGCAAGTTTTCCCCTTGACAGCAGTTTGTTTCTCTTCTGCAGGATACAAACCCTATAGTTCCAAATAAGTCATCATAATATTCCTTTAAAAAAGATGTTATACTGCAGCATTATCACGTGTGAGGATTTTGATCTTTCATAGTGGAAGTTGAATACCTTTTATATGTTTGGAAGGTGATGGGAACTTGAGATTGTGATGTGCTTTGATTACTCTATAGACCTGTTTAGGTAAATATACCAGGTTACATGGTAACCAACAACAGTAGCATAGGTGTCCTTTCCTGGTCTGAGACAGATCTGACTGTAAAATACAGTTGAATTTCTCACTGTTTTAGGGTATAAAATAGGTAGCTCAGTTTTACATTTATTCTTATGTACCATAAGTTTCTCAGAGCTGTCATCAGCCTTCAGATACCAATCCATCAGCTGCTACTGTTTTTGAAATTATTATTGTCTTTGCATCAAAAAAAAAAAAAAAAAAAAAGAAGCCAAACCTTAAGGAGTTTGGTTTTGTTTGGGAGTTTGGTTTTGGTTTTCCCTCAAATGAAGGAAAATATCTCACAAAATTATCTGGGAATTATTTCCAAATATGAGCAATTTATAAACAATCAGCTAGCAGTAAGGCAGGCACCTTAAACTGTATATGGCTAATGTATCTTATGTGAGGGGGAAAAAAAATCAAAATTATTTACACACATCATAGTTATACTGTAAAATCTTTCATATAGGTACATATTGGAACCTATTTAGAGTCAATTGAAATTTTTTGCTTAGAAATACCTTTGTTTGTGAAGATCTTATACAAATTTAAATGCATACCATTATGCTGTTCCTGTCTTTTGTGTTTTCTATCATGCTTATATTCCATTTCTCTCTCTTCCTCTTTTCCCTCCTGTGAACCCATTTCTGAAATTCCCAGAGGAACCTCAGAGGAGTTCTGGCAATTAACAGTCTCCCACACGATGTGTGATGGCTCACTTTGCTTAAAACTTTTGTACAATATATTTTGACCATGGAAATCACCTGCTACAAGCCAGTTTATCCCAGAGATCTGGGAACTTTTATGGCTGTAGCTATGTGAACTGTGAATGTTGGATAATCAAATGTTCTGAGAAAGATTCTTAAAAAATAATGAAGTAATAGTGTAACATGTATGGAACAGAGGAGAAAACTTCAAATTTGTAATGAAATCTGATATTCTAATTGGTTAGAATGGAATGTAATTATTAACTGATGTTTTAACTCTTGTTCAATTATTATTAATTTTATTTTAAATATTCCTCCACAAGTACCAGCAATATTTGCATACATGTGTTTCTCTGATCTACACATTCTGATATCTGAGAGTTGTCACTTTTTCCAGACACTTCATCTGTATAATTTCTGCTTTGCTTTTGCTTAAAACAATACTGAAATGTGTATTGCTGGGCTGTATTCTATACTATTAGTATGGCATCATTGGGCCATGCCATGGTTGGGCTTTTTAATTCTATCTACAATATATAGCTGCATAGTATGCTACAAAAGCAATAGCAGAATGTTGCATTATTTTAAAGTGACCTTTATCACAAATTTAAAAGAGAAAACCTTAAAATGGAAATTCAAATCTCATCTGTCCCGTTGTGTTTCTGGACTTTTTTTGTCTGCATCTATACTAAAGATGATACTTTCAAGGTAGCTGGAAGTAGTTCAGAAACTTATCTGCCTTGACAGTTGTACCACCTGGAAGTTGTTATCTCTTTTAAGAGAAGGATGTATTTGCTTTTTTCCAAGTAGTGGAGATTTTTATTTAGAGTTGTAACTGTGCCCAGGTAGTGCTTGGCATATCTTAAGTGGTGGATGATGCAAACATCAAACAAGGTTGGTTTCTCAGAAAGCCAATCTTTTAGCGCAGGTGAAGACTCTAAATGGTGTTCTTTGACTTGCACTGGTTGCTTGTGACCCCAGAAGGCCTCTAGGACAGCAGTAGTTTCACTTTACCTGTCTTTCCTGCCAGGCTTTCTGCCTTTAGCTGGGCCTGAGGAGACTGTGATGCAAGCTGTCAGGATTGGAAGATTGAATACATTTCATGCTCTAAAAATGTGTGAGAGTCACTGTTCATCCCAACTGTCTGGAAATCACTTAGCTAAAATAGAATTGTGCACTGCTTGCAGTAATTATCATTGCACAGTACAGGGAGGGGGAGGGAAAAGGCCATCCGTGTAATGCAAATGTCTTAGCTTCTTCATGACTGCTTCATGACAAGTGTGGAGCTGTACCACTTCAAGCAATGCACTGCCTTAAAGTCTGAATTGATCTTGGGTGTAGCAGAACAGACTGCTGCTGTTATTCTGGTCCAAAACAGGGATTACCAAACTGCAGCCTACCTTTTTTTCACAATTCATAAACCATCTATTTCAAAGGAGCATGCAGGACAATAATATGACATCTTTCTCCTTTATTCACAGAGGAGTTGAATGACAGCTGGTGGCCAATAAATGCCCCTCCTGTTTCTGTGTTTGGCACAGAGCTGTGCCAGCTACTACCATCGCCACGTGGAAGGGGTGGGACAGGAGTCTTCCTAAGTGTATGTGTGACTCTGCACTGACTCAGCAAGAGTGGCTGCTCATTATAAAAGGGAACCCCTGTGGAAAAAAATAACATATTAGAAAATATCATAAGCAAGTGGGGCTAGCCAAAGAGCTAAGAGGCATTTCCACATATTTTACCAATAATTGTCTTGCTTTCATGTGCTAGGTTTTGTTTAAAGAGGCCTATGGCACAGATGATGATGATGTAAAACACATTTACAGTTTAACTTAATATCAGCCTTAGGTGATTCCCTGCTTCCTACCATTCCAATAGGACTTAGAGATAGTAAGTTAATGTGAAGAATGGCATCATGCTGTCCATATTATGTCACACTCCACATTTTGTTTGAAGCACTCATTTTGAAACATTCTTGAAATTAAAAGAGTGGAATTTGAAGTGACTTTAGCAGTTTATGCTCATTAGGTGGCACTACAGCAGCTAAAAGATGTGATAAGCTTTAAATCATTCTCATTTGACTCATCTAACCACTGCAGATGTATTTTTGAGATCAGTGACTATCATAGGTCTGAGCATCTTCTTCATACTCCAGTTTTATTTCTTATTTCTGATTCTACCTCTAGGCTGCTACACTAGATAGTTGCAGGAGACCATCCAGTCGAAATGCTAAATATGACTATTACCAAATTGTTCTTTCAGTGTGTGATGGTTTTTTGTAGGCATTCCCTAGCAACTGGGGCCAAAAACTAAGGAAGCAATCCATCCACTTGCTTTACGTAATCAGGTGTATATAAGATGAAGCAGGAGGTGGTCTTTCTCTTTTCCTTCTGGGGTTAACTTGGAGACAGGTCTTGGTGTTTTGGCCTTGCTTAGCTGTGTGAGTGAGGCCTATCTGAGAGCTGTTGTATGGGCCAGCACAAAGGGTGAAGAATTTGCTTTTACTAAGGGAAGTTGGTGAGATTTTTATTGTGTTAGTTATTTTATTGAGCTAATTCCTGAGTTTCGATTGTGTGTATCTTTTTTTGTCCTTTCCCCTTTTCCACTTTTCCATTTTGGGATTGGTTGGGACTGTTTGGGATTCCTGTTTGAATGTAAATAGTGTTTAATTGTATATAAATGTAATATATGTAATTTTTTTTTTTTTTTTTTTGCTACAATTTTCTTTTGCTACCTTTCCCTCCCCCCACCCTGTTTCAGGAGAGGGGGGGCTGACTGGCTAGTGTTTGGGTTTGGCAGGGAGCCAAGCCAAACTTATACACAGTGCTAATAAAACAAAAAGGAGAAATAACTATGCATGAGTGAAAGAATTAGAGCAAGTAGTACTTCTGGAAATTATAATCTATTTATTGTAGGTTACACTGGTGGCTAAAAGATACCATGAAGTATTTAAAGTACAAAATAAATTATTTAATTCAACTTTGAGTGCCTCATCCTGCCAAAAAAAAATTAAAAAAAATAATCATAGTATGTAAATCATTATTGTAGATGGTATCTCAACAGTAGAAAATAATGGAAGAGTTTGGGCCACATTTATACTCTTTGGTAGACTTGTGACTGATCAGTTAGAACTAGTGTACCATAGTGTACCATTATCAAGCAGTGCTTGATAATGATTTCATTGACAGCACACCCCAAACTATCACTGTAGCTTCCTGTATTGTTACTTCTACTGCTTTTTCTTTTCTAAATTATTTGCCTTAAGTCTGCACAGGGTTCATTGCATCCATCCTTACTTCCATGTACACTTTCTACTTGCATTTTTCATGGTTACCTATGAAAGTAAAAAGTAACGCTGAGTTTCCTGCAAGACTCAAAGGTTGCCTGATTACTGTAGCTATTTTTCTGACATGTCCGTGGAAAAAGTTGAACTCTGAGCAAAGCAGAGTGTGAGTAATTCTACCTTACTTGTCAGATTTTGAAGAGACATACAGAAGGTCAACACTTTCCCGCAGATCAGAAGCTCCAAAAAGTTGCTGAAGGGCATTGTCTGCATAGGCAGGATTGAGTAACTCACAAAATAATATAACAATTAAAGTAGTTTCATGGCCTGGAGGTTGTTTAATTGAACAACTTTATAACTAGTTAACCAGAGTTTAAACTTATATGTATTTTTCAATTTAAAAAAAGACATATTTTTGCAAATACTTTGAGGCATTGTAAAAGCAGTAATTTAAGGAAAACACTATTTCCTCAAGTATTTTTTCTGAAAACTATTCTAATTCATTCTATGTCAAATGGTTTGAAGTAGTCTCCCAAAGTGGAGTATTACACAGATTTGAAGGTGACAGCATCAAAGAAAAATCAATATTTGCAAACATGTTAGTGCTTATTCATAGTATTTCAAGACATTGCCCTGATATTGCATGATTGATCAGACTAAAGGAAAGTATTTTCATCATCTGAACTGCTGAATTTTGTTGTGATGGATGCAGCAAGCAAGGTTGTCCTTCTGCATTGACCTTTCTAAAGCTGAACATGTCAGATTCTCATCACAGATGGCATTGCTTAGAGGTTCTTTGTCAGATCCCTTGTCACTGAGATTGTGTTTGAATTTTGGGTTAGTAAAATACAGGCTGATAGAAACCTTGAGAGTTATTTGGACATTATCTGAAAATGCAGCTCTTAAATTTATCTATCAGAATATCTATTTATGTATCAGAAAGCTGATAAAATTTTTGGCAGCAAAATCAGTGAAAGGAGATCTGCCTTTCCAGAACACTTTAAACATTGTTTATTTAAGTTCTGAAAATATTAAAAAAAGTAGTGTTTATCAGTTCTTGATCTCAAAACGAGAGTAAGCAGTCGACACCAAGTGTAACTTGATGCTGCTTTTAAGCATTTCACAAGATTAAACATCTGGTGAGGCAACTTTAATCCCAATTTTAATAATATCCCATTTAGATAATGAACTTCTGACTTTCATGTGCTTTAAGCTAAGCCTTTCCTCATGTGCAAGCTTGCATGAATCTGTAACACAGGGGAGGACATATGGGTCTGGATTTAATTCGATGTTTCCACAACCAAGTGTTGAAAAAGTTACATAAACTTAAGACATCTTTGCAGTTCATTTTATTAATCGAAGCACAGTTAGTAACAAGAGCTTGGATATTACAGGCAATATTAAAAGTATTACTTTGATATGTTAAAGTATGGTGACACACAGACTTCTAAGTATATACAAATTTTGTTGTAAAGATGGAAGACATTGAAAGTCAAGCCATTGTTACTGAGATCAGGTACAGTAAAATGATATTATTTAAAGTGTCTATGGATCTACAGGCCTTATTGCTGATAATAGGACATGAAAAAATATCTGGGAATAGCTGTACTTGTGGAGCCTCCCTGTCTAAATGTAAAGCTTCTGCCTATCTGCCATCTTGTGTCATTGTTTTATGTAGTAAAAAGCTATCAAATGTATACCATAATAAAACTTAATTTCAGATCAAACTGAAATGCACTATGTTTAATCAAATGAAAGGCATTTTAAATAATAGAATGGGGGTAAAATTGCCCGTGAAGGACTGTAAGCAGGGTTAAGTGATATCCATTATGGTGTTTTCAAACTATGAGACAGTTAATGTAACAGTAACAGAAATAGAATGCAAACATACTTTGAAATTCATAACTAATTTCTATCTGCCTGCAAACACAGTAAATGCAAATAAGGTATTTTGGTTTAATCAAACTACTCTGCAATTTCAGTTGGAAAAATCCATGCTTTTTGGTTTTGTAACTTTATTAACAAAAACCCAGAGATTAGATGTGGTTTCAATAGCTAAGTATATATGTATTTTTTATACATAAGATGCATTGTATTATTTATGAATATGGGCCCTAGTACTGCTTTCATTCCTTGTTTTTATTCCTATTTTGAGATTTTTTTAAACAGTTTGTGGTCATGATCAATGTAAAATTCAGACATGTGCCATTATCTGTGAACATATGCTTTTTATATATTTTAGAAATCTTCAGATCAGTAACAAATAGCATACAGTATGAAAAAATGGCTCTATTTGGGAAATAAGCTTTATGCTATAACCATCCTAATTAGAAATGTATAATCCTCACAAGCTTGTGTACAGTTCCACCCGACCTACTCAGCTGACTTCCTGAAGAGGCCTTGATTTCATTTTCCAGGTTTTTAATTTTAAGGGATTAATTTCCAGGTTATAATTTGTTGCGTTCAACTGACATTGAGTATGTGTTCAAGTTCACTATTAGATTTCTGAGTCTGCCTCTGAGAAGCGGCTCTAGACTTAAATAGCTTAAGCTACCACTCGAGGACTTCTGAGGATTTGTTGTAATTATCCATGTTATTCTTCTTTTTGTGACATCAATGAGGCTTGCAAAACCCTAGATGCATTCAAAATTTTACATACAAGGGTGTGGAAGACAGTTAAAAGATTAGCTGGTTTGGATCTGAAGAGTGATTGTCTCCCTTGGTTGCATGTTCTTCTCGATAGGACCTGACCTTGTTTTCAGTGTTATGTTCTTTTTCCTAACCTTTTTGATGATATGCATTTCAAGCAGTTCATATTGACAGTTTATGCTAGGATGTGCAATCACATATAAAGGGAGAACAGGGTTTTTATCAGCACAGGTTATACAATACCTGCAGCTTCCACTCAGAGCTAAGGAAAGAAGTTTGTTTCTGAGAGCTACTCTCTTTAGGTTTTGTCAAGTTAAATTATCTCTTTGAGTATTATGGTCTTTGAAAAGTACTTAGCTGGTGCTAAGGAGTTATCAATTTTTTTTTTATTTTTTATTTTTAAATAAAGCATTCTTGGCTCCTCTTTGAGCCAGGCCCTTTGTAGACTGTTAGATTAGAGTCAAGTCTGAAGCTCTCCACCCTCTGAAGAAGTACTACTGTGTAGGAGGAATGCTACCTGAAGTAGTGGGAATGCCTCCACAGAAGAGAGCACAAGTAACGGTATGGATTTGTGTTAGAATAGGAAAAAGGATAATGGGACCAATTGCTCTTTCTGTGAAGGAATTTTTCATGCATACCTGTGTGATATACAGATCTTTCTGAGTAGTAAAAATCTGAATTCAAAGCAACCTGAGGGATAATGCATATCCTATCCAAGGAAAATGTGTTTGTCTACAAAAATAAGAGTTGTGCTTTAGCTGCTAAGGACACTAAGGGCAGTTACCAAAATTACAGTATTCTGCAATAAGGGGTTTAAAGGAATCCTGAGATACATAAGTTCAGGTAACAGCTTCTCAAACATGAAAATATCTGATAGAAGTAAAAATGGGAAGTATTCCATGAAATTGGTGTTAACACTTCTGTAAATTCACTGCAAATGGAAAATATTTAATGGTATTTACTAAATATTGTGAAAATATGGCTAAATTGAAGCTTTTGAGAGAAATTTCTGTATACACTAGCGTAAATTTTTGATGGGATTTTTTTCAATGAATGTATACAAAAAACCTGGAAAAATAACTTGCATTCTTAGTTGTATAACACTAAAGTAGGGAACAATCTGTTTTTAAGAACAGGCCTATTGAAAGCTCTTTAACTTCTGAAGGTCTTAGTATTTCATTGTTGAGAGCAGAATTTTAATGGGAGAGAACTGAATGTAATTGAATTTTGTGACTTAAAAGCAAACAAATAGTAAGGCATTTTTTAATGCTCACTTTAATTGATTTATTCTTCTCATATATAAATATTTTTTTTTATTTCCATAGGTTTAAATTATTCACAGAAATAACTCACATCATGCTGTTACTATATATTTTGTAATACTAATACAATATAAATATATTTATTTGGTTAAGAGTGTGAAAAATTTGCAGCTGTTTTAAGAAATTGATATATGTTCCAAAGTATAGTGCAGGGACACTAAAGCTAGTGTCTCTAAAGCTAGTGAGTAATACAAGAGTCACAGGTGCAGGTTTTTAAAGAACTAGTATTTATCTGTTATGGGGGGTTATTTTTAAAAGTGTATATTTAAATAGAAGACAAATTATGAATTAGCTAACAGTTAAATACAACTTATCAAACTGGCTCTAATATCTGAATATGGAAATAAATTATAACAGTGTATGTGCTTTTGCACATGTGGTTCCTCTTTTGCTAAAGACTTAAGTTGTCCTTAAGTCTTCCTTTGTGGGTATTTCTATGTATTTTACAAAGCATTTGGTCAAACATCAAGTTGAAAGCATTTTGGTCAATTTCAGGAACTTGAAAGTATCAACATAAGTGTTTGTCCTGATCAACCAGGTGTAAGTACAATCCTCTCCCCTCCCCGCCTCTTCAGTCTTGTATGGAAATTAAATTTAAAGTCTGAGTATTTCAAAATTTGATTCTGTGCCTTTCTAGAAAAGAGCAGCTACTCTAGAATCCTTTTAGAGTGGTAGAACAGTCCCTGACGGTACCAGATTCATATTACATGGAAAGACACTTTTAAGCAGAATTTTCAACATGTGATATGAGACTCAAAACAGTGTTTCTCAGAGATTCCCTGGGTTTACGAATATTCAATATTTTAAAGTTAATAAGGAAAGAAAAATATTAAAAAATAATATCAGTAGAGGAAGTCTTGCCAAGCATTTCTGTTATAAGGCTGAATTGTGCCCTATTTAGCATTATCTGAAATGTTTCATGACCTTCACAAGATTGGGATCAGACTTTCTATATATTCTTGCAACATTAATTAGCTGTAAGGATTTTACAATATTTGGTTCAAGTATTCCATTATGAAAAGTGATATCTACAGAACGTGATGTGTCAGCTGCCTTAGGTCCCCTACAGAAACAAACAAAATAAATAGCTTATTTTGAGTCTGGAAGCAAATTTTAATCAATATTTTTAATAATATGTTAGAAAACTGGCTTTGGTTAAGTTTGAAGGAATGTATATGTATATTCAACCTATCTAGACCTTATGTGCACAAATTAAGCCATTTATGTAAACAGCTTTGAGCCAATACATCATCCCAGACCTCAGTAGCAGACTTTTGCTCCATTTCTCTCAGACTGCTTTCCCTACAAAGCAACTCAGTGCTCACTAAAACCACATGAATCTTTTCCAGATCCTTCCAACCCCACACTGGTCTATGTTAGTCCCTCTGCAGATCTAAGTCCTGCTTTTTTTTCATCAAGGCTTCTGCACTGTCCCCCAGAGGCATCAACTGCCAGACCTCCCAAAGTCTGGGGATGCTATCGTTTAAATATACAGCTTTCACTTACAGAAAACTTTACCTCTTTGCTGTCACAACCACATGTGTTTTGTTGGGCTGTGATAAAGTGAACAGGCACAGAAGACAATCCAGTGATTACTAGATCATGATGTCAAAAAATGCGAGTCTAATAGCTACTGCCATGGTAATTATACAAGCATCCTATCACATCTTTCTCTTCATGAAAAATTATTATCTCTGAGAAGACTGTTAACTCTATGAGCAAAGTAATGTGACACCTTTTCTCACAGAAGACTGTTGATCAATCTGCTTCCAAAGTAAAGGTCATAGGGCTCACCTAAATGAAGTCTACTTTGAAATGATACACATTGTTAGAAAAAAGACAATCCATCCTCATTTTCAACTTGCCAATGAAAAGAAAATTTCTTAAAACTTTGAAACTTATTCCATTAACTACTTACGCTTGTGAGACTCTTGCCCACAGATTTCATTACTGAGAGGTGAGTTTATGATGAGATTTTAAAGTTATTGAGAGAGCGAAATGATTTACTGAGTTCTATAGTACAGTTCTTTGGATGTGTGGACTGGAGATAATGGTTGTCAATTTATTGAGGGTGGCAGGTGAAATTCAGTGGTGATAGCCATGCCTGCTAGAGGGGATAATTTGAATTCTTCATGCACAATGCAGATTTCTAAATTAATTGTAGTCACTGAGGGAGGAGGCTTCGGCAATGTTTTAGACAGCTAAGCAAAAACAGCTGTTCAGTGTGCTACAGAATGAAAATGCTGGGACATCAAAAAATAATTCTAAAAATTCTCAAATATTTTAATTCGTTAGGCATGCCTCTCTTTTTTTTGATGTATGACTGTGTGACCACTTTTTAGGTGTAAAATTGAATGAGGGGGAAACTTCAGATTTCCACCTGGCAACTTTAGGTTCCCTAGAGCTACAGTGCTGAACATCATGGAAAAGTCAAATGAAATGTTTCAGTGATGACAGGTACTTTAACAACTAATGGAAAGCTGTTTACAGTTTCTGTTAATGTTTTGTGGTCTTCAAATCTGCTTCTGACATTGGTAACCTTGAAACTCTGTCCTTCAATAGTTGTAACATAGAACTTTCTTCAAGTTTGCGTAAAGTTGCAAGCTTGGTCTCCATCACTGCTTCTTCACATAATCTGCCGTGAAGAGAAAGAAAACAAAGGCTGCTGCTACTTTTTAGGGCCTCCATTTACATCCCTGTGTTGGCTGCAGGTGGCTTTCTCAGTATGATTCCTCACAACTTTCATTCTCTAGGAACTTCTCATTGAAGTCTTGTTCCCCTTTTAATATCATCAAAGAGCACAATGAGCAAAGTACTCGTCTCTAGATTCAGGAAGTCACCTTTGCATCAGTTTCTGTTCAAATAGTGGCTGCATTATCAAATCTAAAAAAAAATATAGAACTAAAAAAAGGCTTGAGTCCTAATGGTGTATTTAAAATGCCTTTTAAAATAACCCAAGTTAGATTGTTGAGTTAGAAATCATTTATTGCTTTAAAGGCTGATCTTGTAGATTACTCTAAAATTAAAAGGGATTTCTACTTTTTAGTAACACAAAATTCTCATGCTTAAAAAGGAGGCATTTTCTCAAAACTGAATATTCATTAGATGGGGAGAAAGAAGAAAGATTACTTTTCATGAAAAGTTGCTTACATAAAAAAATATGTGGCAAGCATATATTAAAAATAATGAACCTTAGAATAGATATAATGATGGTCAATTGCAGAATTTTAAGGTAAGGATGTAAAAAAAGAAATAAAAATTGATAGAAATGAAATTTATAATGCAGATGTTTATCGTGCAAGTATCATCTTGAAACAATGCAAAAACATACTGTTGTCTTTTACCTGAAGGAAGGCAAAAAACATTGCCAAGTTTCTAAAATAAGTTCTACTTTAGCAGTCATACAGACAAACAGCACAAGAAAATGAGAATACTACTTCTACGGTATTTACCACCTATTGGAATATCTCAATTGAAAATGTTTTGTGTGCTTGTTCTGTTTTGAGATAGGATGGACTAGAGCAATGTATCCTAACCAGTTCATGCCACATCAATCATAATATGAATTTTTTTGGTTCTGATTCCTTGGGTCACAGGCTGGAGGTTTTGTGGGTTCCTTAGTTGCATTTCTGAGGTACCTTAATCTGTCAAGACTTGATGTTTGCAAAATTCAGGATTGATTTGACTCCTAACTCTGGTTTTCTCTCTCTTTTCCCCACTCCTTTATTTTTTAAGTGTAGCAAAACTTATACTGTTTCTTTTTCCTAAGGCTTTTTCCTTCTTCTTGGTAGGAGCTGAGAAAGTTTGTTCATTAACAGTTGCTAACTCAATGACTATACTAAAACATTTTTTCTTGTTTCTAGGCCAGAAAAAAGTTTGATTTTTTCTCTGAAGCATATATATACATACACAAATAAACAGTTGTAAACAACCTTGTCTTTAATAGGTGCAAAATCTGTTCTTATTTGCACTTTGAGCCTGTACAAAAATGTATATATACTTTTGGAAGTTTGGATTTAATTGCTGAATGAGTAATACCAGCTCTAATTTTGCCTCTAGTTTATGGTAGACCAAGTCTAAAATAAACTGAAAACAAATTAATATCAAATAAACTGCTGCTTGGGATACTTGAATATTAGTTTCACAGGATTAGCATACTAATGACATTGCCATGAGAATGCAGGACTTATTATGTTTATTAATTAAAAATGTAATTTCCACAATGTACTAGGTTACTTGTTTTGTATATTATCATTCTTAATTGCATGGAAGACCATGTCTCTTGGAAGAAAAAAAAGCTGAACATAAAAAATATCTGAATGTTACTGATGATGAGTGTAAGGGAAATTAATTTCTTTAAGCAACTTATTTTTTAATATATGTAAAAGTATGGATAAATCCTAATCTTCTTGTTGGTTGATAGAGATTCTTGACTTAGTTCTGCTGGGCACTGAGGGCTTTAAGTATCCATCTGAACCTATGGCTATTGAGAGTACTCAGGAATTCACAGCATCAGGTCCTAATTAAGCAAAGCTGAAATTGTTCTATTACATTTTAAAATTACAAAACACATGACCATAGCCCATAGGGTAGCTAATAAAAGATAATCCTGTGGCTTGCTTTGAAGCAATTACTCTATGTCCCTTTCTGCCTGCAAGAATCACCTTGTCACATCCCTCACATGAATCAATCCACCACTTCCCCTTCCCCCCATCTATTTTTGTAATTCTGCCCTTTGACAAAAATAGAATTTAGAGGATGATATAAAAAGGAGAGTTGCAGATGTACTGAAATCTATGCAGTCTTTCTGCTACTTGCAGAAGGCTTACAAACAGCTGCTGAGTTAGTGAACTGCAAGCAAAATAGACATCAAGTGAGAACTATGAGGATGTTTTCATCTTTATGAAAGTAGGAGGCCAATAGAGCTAGCCTGAGCTGGTCATATTGTGCCACTAATCTACGCAGACCTTGTTTCAAGGAAAGGGAATAATTTACTTTGGAATTTTTATGTCTTTATTATATCGAGAAAAATAGCTTTCCCTATACTTTCTACCTTTTTTTTCCCCCTTCACTTTAACATCTGTGTCAGGAGTCAAATGTCATTAATTTTGGTACTGAATTCACCTTTTCCTGCTACTTAATATTTGACCTCTATACAGAAAAGCTACTGTATTCATCTATTTTAATCCATACTAAAGCAGAATTAATGAAAGGTATGTGATCATTACTGAAGATGAATAAAAAAATATGTAAAAATGTTTAGCAAGTATTGTTGTTACCACTTTAGTTATAGGCCATGATCTGGCTTAATTTGAACCACAATACAAGAGTAAAATAAAGACAGGTGTAATTTGCATAAATTATTGAAGAGAATCATTAGAAGCAAGCATGTGTAAATGGAAGTGCTAGGTTCTGATTGATCCCTGCTCTCCCTATGGCATAGTCATCTCCCACAGGCATTTTCTGAAGAAGAGTTGGAAATCGAAGTGTGAAGCATTAATTATAGATCAATATCCCATGGAAACTTTTACGGGACCAGCATTTTCAAAACTGGGGAATAAGTCAGAAACTAAAACAGTGTGGGATAGAGGACAATCTATGTTCTGTATTGTCTTTTTCTTTTCATTGTTAAAGCTTCTGATCAGATAGATTCACTATGTAACTAAACAGATTGTCTTCATTGTCAAACAATAAGAGAGTGGCTGAACTAAAATATATTTCTTCCTCATGAAGAAATCATACGTTTCAGGGATTTTGCTTCCTTTCTTTATTAGCCTCCTTGAAGAAGTGTAGTTATTCTTTCAAATGTTCTTTGTAGTATTTACTTTTGTTTTGTTTTATTTTCATTCTACTGTGTGGACAAAAAGAAAATCATAGTATTACCTTCTATGTTCATTACATTATTCTCTTGTCTCTCCTTGGGAAGTGACAAACTGATATCATACATCAATTTTATGTATTTATAAAATCCATGTTCATCTTCTATCTACAGATTTCTTCAGGAAAACATAAGTCAGATTTTTTGAAGAGGTATTATTGTGCTGTAAATATCACAAATCTTATACCAGTCAAAAAAAGAAAGATTTCTGAAATATGGAATTATATTCAGCAGGGAAGTGCAAAATCTGAAATTTGTAAATTATACATCTCTGACTTTAAAAAGCAAAAGACAAAAAAAAAAAAAAAGAGATATTTTCAATTTAAAAATGGGTTTAATATATATTTGTATATTTACACTTAAAAACTACTGTGGTAAACAAACATACTAGGACATAAAATGAAAGCTTATGTTGCAAGTAGTCATTACATTGATTGCTGAAAAAAACACAGAAACAAATAAAAGACATTCATCCAAATAAAGAAACTAACTGGTTTGGTTAAATACCTCCTGTTTTCACTGAAGGCAACTTTGCTCCTGACTTTAGCACAGGCAGTTGTTTTCTAACAATCACAGACTATCAAACACTACCTATGTATGGTACAGTATGAATTTACATGCAATCTTATCTGTAAAGGTATAGTAAAAACCTATGAAGTATAAATAAACAAAAAATATGCATTATGTTGTTGCATTTCTGTTGCTTTTGCTTTAATGCAATTTTAGATTAACCCATAAGGGTATTCATAGTATTGATATCTATATAGGAAACTTTTGAGTAGCTATTTACTTGATTCTATGATTCAAAATATGATGTTTTGTTTCTTATGTTTATAAATGAGAAAAAACCTACAATGGAGAAAATTAAATGTAAATGATATGGAGAAGAAAAAAGGTTTGTCCAAGTCACATTTCCTTTAGATGATAACCTGCATTTCATCTGTTTCACTGTTGTAAACTTAAACCCACATAAATTATAATAGTAAAGTTATTTTATCTAATGGATTCAAATACCAAGTGTCAAATAAGGTTTTAACAATCATTTCTCCAAAGGAACTTTGTAGCTTGACCTTTTCATCTTATTACAATGGACTACTTTCCCACAAGCCTTTTTAAAGTAGTACACCACCATCTGTTGGTACAGTATGTATTTATATATTTCCTGTGTAAATGTCTTAGAACAAAGTTTTAGT
>VXBX01008690.1:203313-216853 GCA_013400415.1 Scytalopus superciliaris | reverse complement strand
AAAAAAAAAAAAAGAAATTAGCAGATTCCACTGGCCCATTCATTTAGTGGTTTCCAGTAACAAAAGACCAGGTGTGGTCATTTTAACATGGAGTTAAATTGAATTAGTTTTTCATGCCCTTTTCAATTCTGAAGTTGTGTCTGGCTGGCAGTGTCTGATTTTAGTGACAGAATGGACACAGAGAAACTTTGTGAATGACAGCTATTAAAGGATACTTTCAAGCAACTCTATACTATGCCAAATTTTAAAAGTGTGCCAGGAAAGTAAAAAAATTTAAAAAAAATAAAAATCTGGGATTAAAACAATAGCACTAGAGCAATGATTGTCCCCCTGTACTTGGCACTGGTGAGGTTGCACCTCAAATCCTGTGTTCAGTTTTGGGCTCTTAACTGGAAGAACGATATTGAGTTGCTGGAAGGGCAACAAAAGCTTGGGAAGGGTCTGCAGCCCAGGTTTTATGTGGAGTGGCTGTGAGAATTGGGGTTGTTTAACTTGGAAAAAAGGAGTCTCATGGGAGACCTTATCACTCTCTACAATTACCTGGAGGGAGGTTGTAGTGATGTGAAGTCAGTCTCTTCTCCCAGGTTAACAAGTGACAGGGCAAAAAGAAATGCCCTAAAGTTGCACCAGGGAAGTTTTAGATTGGCTATTAGGAAAAATTTCTACACCAAAATGGTTGTCAAAAAGTGGAACAGGCTACCCAGGGAAATCCGTAAACTTAGGGACACAGTTTCATGGTGAATTTGGCAGTTCCTTGCTAATGGTTAGTATCAATTATCTTAGAGGTCTTTTCCAACCTAAACTATTCTATGATTCTCTGCTTCTATGATTTGAAGTGCTTGTTAGACTCATTTAGGTTAAATTGTGACTTTAGAAAAAGTTACTTTGCTTCGAAACCAAGTAATAACTAAATAGTACTGTCACCACATATCCAACATTTACTTCATTGAAATATGTTTCTACTACTCTGAAATACTTATCTGGGAGTGAGGGGGGAAATCCTCTCTCAAATCCTGTTTAACATCCCCAGCCTTTTGTTATTCTTTTATGGTAAAGTAGCTGACATTAATGATTTTTCTATCATTTAGAGTTTGGGGAAAATACTACACAAAGTGCTGGCAGGATTGGAAAAATCATTTTATTCCACTGACACATATACTATTGTATTGAAAAGCAATAAAGCAAAGCAGATTCTGTGGCCGCCCTAAGGGGAGGTGAGTTGATCACACATCCGTCAGTTTAGGAATTTAAAGGACCTTAGAACATGCAGTGCAACAGCCGTAAACACCTTGTGAGAGAGCCATGCTCAAAAGTATGTTTATGGTCCAATCTGCAGGATGAAGAGACTGGGCTCTTCATACAGCTTCAGTGACTGAGCTTTGAAGGAAGGGTGCTGCCCTACCAGTCACTAGTATCCTTTTAAAGACACATTAGTAGCAACTTCGTAAGAAACAATACATTTCACTAAAAGTAAAATAATCTCTTCACAGCAGTATACAGAAGACAGGAAGCAGTAACCTAAGGAAATGCAGAGGCCATCTCTTAGTTTAGAGTATCAGCTAGAGAATTTTCAAAACCCCAAACCAACCCAAAACTTTAATTGCAAATGGAAGTGGTTTACATTTGCTAATTAGGCTTTTGACCAACAAGGTTGTCTTCACTTCTTTTGCTATTTAAGAGATGAAGAAATCCACCTATGATTCGTCCAAAACATTATTTTATAAACTGGTGGCTATGAAGTCTTCCAGACTTTTTGATGCATGATTTTCTTCTACACAGAAAGATATATTAATGCATTACAATTCTGCATGCTGGATGAATGCTGCATTTACTTACATATTTGGAGTTGCATTAAGCTAAGTCAAGTTAGGAACAAAACTGATTCTTAAAGACTTGGCACACTTGAGGGGAAAAAAAAACCCAAACCAAAAAACTCATTTTAAGCTAAACTGTGGCTTTGAGATACCATTAGTTCACATCACTGAATGTTCTTGGGAGATATGACTATATAACAAAAGGTAAATATTGAATTATGACATTATTTGGAAAGTGTTTGAAATAATTTTCTCTTTCATCTGCACAGAAAGTTTATATATAATCATTTGGCCAGAAATATGAGACAGTTTACCATTTCTTTCTCTGGAATTAATATGTTATAATCACTAACAATGCTGGAATTACAAAATATAGTGTACAGCAGGAACTTCATTAAAAAAAAAAGTATGTTTTTATCGTGTGCATGAGGATTTGCCTCCTTTTCTTACACATCTTGAGAAGACATTATGATGGGCCTCTGTCTTCAGAAGGACAAACAATTAAAAGAAGTTTTAGTGGTAACTTGATAGGAACCAACTTTGGGGATATTAACAAAGAAATAATGTCCTGCATCATCATAATCATCAAAAGTCTACTGGAAGGATTTTGCTGCTCTGCAAAAAGATAATCCCTCAATGAGTATTTTGATATGCATAAATATGAACAGTATTCATCTTCCCCCTGCTCCTCTGCATTCACTGTTTTTGCTATATTTTTAATTTTTTTTTCAATTGTCTTGAAGTGCATGATGCATACTTATTTCTGGGGATAAAGAAGAGTGAGTGGTGGAAAGAGATACCCTTGTACTGGCATGAAAATATGAGGGACATTCTGAATATAAGGACCGTGACAAGGCAAAACCAATGAAAATGCTGTCTGATTTTGCATGTAGTGCCACAGGATTTTCTGTGGTTCATTTGTATATTGTATATATTGATTATTACCAAAGTCAATGATTCATGGAAAATAACACTTCTGAAACTGGAATCACTGTTGCTATCCTGGTCTTTCATATACCTAAACCAAACATACTAAGTTGAAAAAGGAGTTGTCTTTTCTTAAAGCTGCTTATTTCCAAAACTTGTTTAGCAGTTTAAAGGGGTACATTGCAAACTTCTTGATATGCAGATGGAATGGTTGTTTATGGGACTAAATCTGTGCAATAATAACAATTTTTTTTTTCTAATGTCACCCTTTATAAATAAATGGCAAGTATGCTTGGAGCTTCTAACCAAGTTTACTTCAAGATTCATACTTCAGATATTTATGTACACTCTGTGCTGTTTATAAATTGACTATCAGTCACAGAGTAAATTCTGAGCTATTGAAATTGATCCAGTGGTTTATTTTCTTAGTAAATGTTTTTGTAAAAAAATGTACATAAAGTCTGTAACCTCAGTAAAAATCCAATGACAAGCCTTGAAGAGAAATCATCATCAGTAACAGGGCTGAAATTCAATGTCTTACATCACTGTTTACTATTAGCAAGTGTCAGTATAGTCCTGTAATAGCAGGCTACAGTAGGGGGGGGAAAGAGGTTTAGAAAACATGCCATCTCTCCTCACTAAGAGTTTAAGGGTATAATTCAGTAGTTTTCTTAAATAAGTGTCTAGTTTTTCCAGCCACTAAGTTAAGTTGCAGTAAGTCAAGTTAAACCCTCCCTTTTATTTTCCTTTTTTTGCTATTACTTTCAGATATAACCCAACACCCCAACGCTCCCCACCCCACCCCCAGATATAACCCCTAAAACCCAACAACAACAAAACCATTGTGCAACCGAAGCAGCACTTTTGTTTAGGTATAAATGAGGTGGTGCATTTAACCAAAGGTAGGCATTTTAATGTTTTGGTTCCTGAAGGCTTAAGAAAATTATGGCAGAAAGAGATTTTTCCTCATAACCACAAAGAACAAAGGACAAAATATGGTTAGGTAACTGGCTTGAGGCAGAAGTTCAGTTTCATCTATCACTCTACTGAAAACATCATAGTTTTGCTGCATATTTTTCTTTTAATCTTTCTAGACTTGCTGTGAGTCTAAAACATTTAAATTTTCCTGACATATATAGCTCCTCACGATTCAAACTAACGGAGCTAAGAGAGGAGTGATGTGACATATTGTACAGATAGAGAACATTAGTCACAATTAAGCCTCTTTATTGAGTACTGATAAAATATTAATTTTGAGAGGCTGCTGCATAAAAGATTTCTACAAGTTCAAAAGCAAACAGATGAAAGTGAGGCAAAGGCATTACCTGTTTGCACCTTTTTAAAATGAAACACATTTGAAAACATTTCAAAAACATTTAAAAAAAAATTCTCAAAAAAAAAAATTAACTCCAACAAGCAATCAAGAACATGGAGGACTTCCATAATATTATGTTAAAAGAAACTATATTTGGAAGAAAATAGCAATCAATGTTTTATTTGCCAATCCCCGCTGATGGAAGACCATAGTTTGCACTGTGTCCCAAATGTCATGAGCATTAGTGATTACTACTGACAGCAGTCTTCCTTACAGCAAGTTGCTGTTTAAAAAGATATTTTAACATATTAAAAAAATAAAAGGAAAATTTACATAAATTAAAGTAAGTTAATTAAAATGTTAAGTTAAATAAAATGTTATTAACATTTTATCTAATTTCTGTTCTAGAAAATACTGAACTCCAATATTAGTCATGCAATAGTTTGTTTAAAATTCTAACTGTTAAACTTAGCTCAGCTAAGATCTAGGTGATAGATGTGGTGATGGTCCAACTCTTCAGCTGCAAATTGCATCTCTCCTTAAATTTTACATAAAGACAATTTCCTCAAAGACAGTGAACCACTTGTGCAATGACTTCTGTTTGATTTATATTTGAATTTATATTGTGTGAACTGCAGTCCCAGACCTCATGTAAAAACAGTACAACTATTAGTGGGCCAGACAGCATGGCAACTTGCAACATCCTCTGTCTGTCCAAACCAATAAGGATACAAGTATACTGTCTGTCCAAACCAATAAGGATACAAGTATAATGTTCTTAATAGGTACATACTACTTCAAAATCAATGCAAGAACAAATTATGACTGAATTTCATAACATGTTACTTTGGGCAATGTTTTGTTTTGTTAAAAATGTATTGTCAGTAGTTCCAGTAAGATAATACAATGTTGACTTTTGAATCTGTGTTAACAGTTCTTGATCTTTGGTATTAATTCTTAAGTGTAAAAAAATATTTTGTTAGTATTATTTTCTGTAAGATTATTGAATCTTTTGACGTAACTGGAGAGATTATTTCAAAAACAGCTTTGAAGATTAATTTTTAAAATCACAACTTGGAATATTTACTCTTATCTGCCCCTATCTTTCCACTGAGAAAACCCTGTTATCAAAATAGGTCTACATCAGTTAAACTAAATATTTTTTTTTTTTTTGGGGGGGAGGGAGTCCTAGTTTAGTGATTTTAAAGTCATTGCCCTTGAAATGCTACGACTATAAGCAATATATGGCATATTACATACAATATTGTTGTACAGTGTTTCTAATGAAATATAATAGTTATTTGATTTTGCTTTATTCCTTGCCTCTTGCTCTTGATGTAGTGATATCACCTTAAGGTGAGGACACTGATCTTTTGTTACGTTTATGTCTCTTTCTGCAATATGTGTGTGTGTGCAGTTTCAACAGCATAATTTATATATACCCTGCCATTAAAATGCTGCATACTGATCTAACATGCACTGTGAAAAAGCATTACTGACAATGTGTCTGAAAGTTTCTGAAGGTCTGAGCCAATTTTAATCTCATTTGCTGAAGTGTAAATATATCATTTTACTAAAAAGAATATATCTGCCCTTTTGGTCTGTAACTGAGGTCTACTTTCCATCATTTCTTTCATTATTAGAGCAAATTAAACTTTTCAGTAATATATCATCCCCAAAATGTCTACTTTGCTGAACTGTTCCTTCATTTGAAAAACTAGATGTATCCGAAGTAAGGTTGCAGGGTGTTTCACCAAATACTGGCAGGGTAAAGTTTTACAGATTTTTGCAGTATGGTCTTTGTAGGCACTAGAGAAAGGAGGTTGTCTTCTTTGCAAACATAAATGATAATCAGCTGTTTTATGTGCCATGTATAAGTATTTTGACCAGAAATTATAGCCAATTATTCCGTATTTCTTATTTTAAACAGGTAACTATGAACACTCTGTCTTCAGTTTAGGCAGTCAAATTCATAAGTTCTGATTTTCACACTTTTACTACTCAGTGGATTTTGTCACCCATCAGAGTTTTTGCAGGCACTTCTATAATCCTTATCAGTGCAAGAGAGGTGCAGTGCTATTGTGATGCTATCAATAAAATTTTGGACTTTCCCACAGGCTGGTGAGCTTAACATCTACTTGTGCAATTGAAAAATAATTTGCTATATATCCAGAGCTATAGCATATACGAAGTGTTACAAGTCTAACTGTACTTTTAAACTTCTTATATACATTTGTGAAAAGAAGTGAGGCTGATTTTGACTGGATTAGCTCATCTCTAAAGAAATAAATTCAGCATGCAATATGGTTGGTCTTGTGGGTGTGAAACAATGCAATGATTTTATTTCATTTTATTTAGTCATAGAATGGGGGGAGAATGATTTTAAACTGAAGGAGGGTAGATTTAGGTTATATACAAGGAAGAAATTCTTTACTGTAAGAATGGTGAGGCACTGGAACAGGTTGCCTAGCGAAGCCATGAATGCAGCATCCCTGTAAGTGTTCAAGGCCAGGTTAGATGAGGCTTTGAGCAACCCGGTCTAATGGAAGGTGCCCCTTCCCATGACAGCAGGATTAGATTATCTTTAAGATTCCTTCCAACCCAAACCATTCTATGATTCTGTGATTCTATGATTCATTCCATTGTGTATATTTTTATACTCTCTCTCTCTCATCTCCTTTGTACTGCAAATATTCTATTTTTCTTTTGGTCAAAACAAGATGATTTCTTCATTTTGCATGTATTGAACCAAGAGTATCTACTGGAAGAGATTAAGCATGGTTGATTGTCTGCTTTTTTTGAGTTTTTTAATACCTGTGCATGTGTTAAAAGAACCTGCATTCTGAGATGACATTTCAAATTACTTTTCTGTCATCCAATCATACATACATACAGCTACTGTGTGTACATTTATTTATGGAACAATGCTGGTTTATGGTCAGAAATTCATTCATGCAAGCCTGAATATAGGGTATGACTACTCTTCTGGTAAATGCAATTGGAAAACTATACCTTTTACATAAGTAATTATTTGGCATGATAGAAATATAGTCCAATGAACTGGAAAAGTAACAGAGGAGATTTGTATTTTACTTATGCAGTGAATTAATTCAGTCTTACTCTCTTCCTGATGGCAAATTGCTCTGCAGCTATCAGCTCATATAAAATAATAACTTCAGCTGAATTTTGTTTAATCGAAATAGTGCCTTACACTACAGTGAGAAACAGTTCAATTATACTGTTGTTCAACTTATGCTTTTGAATTAAATGTCATCTTAGTTATGACATATTTTGAATGCTGTTAAGTTTAAATTTTTTGAAATATTGAAGACCACTGGAAAAATACATCACTTCTGTGGAAAGTCTGGTGCTGCTGCAATGGTCATTTTAATTGTTTGTGATTTAGACCTTTTCAGCTTGATATTGAGAATTAGATATTAATGCTGATCATAATAATTAATATTTTGAGTATTAAATATTGTTAAGCAGAATTTGTGAGTTAAATATTTCCACTAGGAGCTTATAGTTGCAATGAGACGGTTCTCATTTTGTGGAAAGAGAGTAAGATATAATAACTTGATAGTATCATAAAGCTAGCAGTGTCAGTGTTTTGAATTAAAAAAAATATATTAGTTTTATGTTATGTGTTTATGTGTTTCTTGCAGCTGGATGAAGAAGCCTCGATGTGGTGTGCCTGACCAAACAAGAGGTAACTCCAAATTTAATATTCGACGGAAACGCTACGCGTTAACAGGACAGAAATGGCAACACAAACATATCACTTACAGGTACTAAAGATATTCATATAGGTATATAAATGTCACTAATTGTGATGACTTTAATATAAATTCCTAAATATTTTTCAATACTTTGTGAAGTTTATTAATAATTTATGATATAAAACTGCTAATTTGGATATCTTTTGCTACATAAGAACTAAGTTATTTTCTTGGATTAAAATTACATGTATTTAGTAGCTGGTAAATTCTCTGAAGCTTATAGCATCAATTTAACACCCAGTATGTCCTTAACATTACCTTTGAACTCTCAGCAACTTCTCAGGGAACATTGCTCTGAAGCTAGGAGTGCTGTAAAGAACTCAGATCTCTAATTTAGGTATGTAAAATAGGTTATTGAAAGGGTTGGTCTCTGCAAAATGTATGTGCCTAGGGGTCTGTTCTAAGTAGAAATTAATTTGATTATAATTTGATGAGTCACTGACCCAACCATTTCCTGCCTACATTATGATGGACATAGGGGTGTATGGGGCAGTGCATCTGTATAATTCTTGAGTAATGGCTTGCACAGTGTGCCTACTGTCAAAACTGAACTTTAGATGGAAACTTTCAAGATGTACTTGCTAAAGCTCTGTCAACCATAGAAAGTGTCATGCATATAATATAAAATCCATAATTTGTCAGCAAACCAGGGATTCCAATACAGCCTATTGGAAAATTTACACAGCTTCATCATGGATTCCTGTAATATCTAATAGGGATAAGTTCTGAGGGATAAAGTAGTTTTCAAATTCTTTAATTGGTGCCATTATTCATGAACTCATAGAAGTATAAAATTTTAAGTTCATAAGCTCTAGTGGTCATATAGACTGTTCTTCATACCATGGTGAAAAGATAGTTTTATTAGTAATTTCCTGTCAATACTATGGGTTATGACTAAATTGGAGAATTCTATTTTAAGGTATTACACACTGATATAGTATCAAGCAATAGAGAACTGACTGCCTTGAGGTTGGTATGTTGCATTGGTTGGAGTCTTTGGTTGTTAGTGTAGTGCACAGTTGGTTAGACTAAGAATGCCCACCTACAGCACTTTACATTTATCTGTATTTTAGAATTTAAATGTAGTTTGTGCACACTTTTGAGGAGGCATGCATGGTCATCTACTATTATGTGTGGTTTTCTATCTCTGATTTGTAGAGAGTCTGATTCTCTATTTCATTACAGAATTTTTTACAACAGTCTAATTCTATACTTGTGAGGATATAAAAACTGCAAAATACAGAAACCTCGAAAGTGATAAGGCTTAATCCTATCATGATAGGATGGCTCCTTTCCAGACAGGCCGTATTTGCATTTGACAAGGCTGTGGACTCCTGTCTCCACCAAGGAGATAGGAGGTATGCCCCAGCTGGAACCGAAAGCAGTGTAGCAACATCTATTGTTTCCTTTGCTCTCTGTGGTCATAAATGTGGATTTTTCTGTCCCCTCTTAGTTAACATAATGTATTCTCCTAATTGTAATGTCCCATCCCAGTTCTTAGCATAACTTGGCCTCCTTATTGTAATATGTCTATATACATCGAGATTTGTAATCAATAAACAGATTCTTGTCCACTGCCCCCGGATAAGGGTCTCGTTTCTGACCGTTACATATACTGTCACCTAGGACATTAATCAAAGTAACAAACCTGGGTGCCCAGTGTTAAACTAAGTTGCAACTATCTAGTAATCTTTCTTACTCTGAAGAACTTCTAACAGTTCTTTACCTCCTGCCTTCCCTTTTCTAAAATGTTCACTCTTACTTTGACCTCCAGTCAACCAGAGCTTTGAAGTGAATAAGTGTATGATATTTTGCAGTGAATTACAGTCCAAAAGACATTTAAAATAGAAACCCCAAGTTTTATTAGAATGAAAAAATGTAGTATTGATCTTTCTGAATTAGAAAATAACTCAGAGCAAATAAGGATAAAAAATTAAAAAGAACTAAAATTCTTTACACACTTCCCTGCTTACAGGCTTGATACAAGTTAAATGAATGACATTTTAACTTACTTTGTTTTGCAAACTTTTAGTCATATCTCTAGTATAACTTTGCTCCATTTTTCTCAGTGCCACTTGTCAGTGTCTCTATAACCTGCAGATTTCCAGCTACATTCTGTGCCTTCCTGGCCAGTCGAACATTGTAGTCTGAAGCGCGCCTGCTAAGAGAGTTTAGTAATTCCTCCACACAGAGAGCAATGTCTCCCTCATTTCAGTGTGTGATAAATTTTACAATTTTCTGGATGTGAAAACCATAACCACAACAAACACCCCCAAAGCAAGCTCACCACTCGCCCCCACCCCAAATCCCAGAACTTTTCCATATTCTCAATGTGTAATTTTTCAGGATGAAAATCTTCCACAAAATTTCAAGATGGAGTTTCAAAGAAGTGACTTAAAACTGTAATTAGAATTTGCATTAGTTTTGTCTTTTTGCCACACATTATGCTTTGAACATTAATGTCCTTTTGACCACATATTAAATGTGGATTTAGATGATATTTATTCTTAGAAAGCAATGTGTGCACAGTGAGTACCGAAATGCAGATTTCCAGTATTAGGAACATCAGTGTGGAATGGACATTGTAATGTGTTCATTATACTTTCTCTCCCTCAGGGAATGCAACTTTCCACTTATTTGAACTGGGTATAGGGTATTTGTTACAATTTCTGTTTCTAATGAAGTCACACAAACTACTGTATTTTTTCTGCCTGGTGTAGTTCGTGCCAGTATACCCTGTAAACATTATTAACATCTATGTCATATATTAACATGACTTTTACATAGAGAAACAGAAATTAAGTATCTGAAGTTTTGTGAGGCAACAGAGTACAGGAGTGAACTAGAACATCTAGAGTATGTGAATACTTTAACTCCATAACAGAAAAATCTACAGAGAGATTAATGATATAGTCTTAATACTTCCTTAGTGTTTTAGGCTGTGTCAGGTTAGACATCAATCTCTGAACATTGTATAGAGTCAGAGGAGAAATTTATGAAAGCTCTTAAAGAATTTTTAAAAATTGTTTAAATTTTTTAACTTCCTTTAAGGAGGTATTTACAATCATAAGATTCTCAAAAATATAATTGCCTTCTCTTTTGCTAGGGAAGTAAGCCATCCAGTGCTTCAAAGAAGGAGCAACAATGTGAATCAATAAAACAATCAGTTTTGTAAAAATAGAATATAAATGCTTATATGTCCTTTTCAGACAAAGAGTTATTGAATATGAAGCCCTCCTCATCAGAATTATGGGCATACTATTCATAATTTGAACTGCAGCAGTGGTTGTCTTAGAATAACAGCTCTCAAAATTTATATGCAAAGTGTCGCTGCATCATTAGTTGGTAAAAAATTACATAAAACTAAATGTTTCATCTTATTGATCATCTTTTATTTACTAAAATACTTCCCCTTTGAAAAGAACTGTATGTTCTTCAACCTCTTTATAAAATTGCACTGCCAGTCTGGTCAAGGTCAGCTTTGGATCTTTCTCTCCTTTGAATCTCTTTTCCTTGAAATGATCACTAAACTTAGAGATTAAGAAAGTAATATTTTGGAAATACTGGGATTTTACTAGGATGGCTTTTGTCTTGCTATTCTGCAACCTTACAGGAGGAGTGGTTCTGAGTTGTCATGTCCTACCCTCACTTTTATTTGAGCTCCATTATCTGGACATACTGAGTGTAAGATACCCAGTTGCTCTTTGGTTTTGTTTTTTTGTTTGTTTGGTTTGGTTTGTTGTTGCCTGTGACAGTTACAACTATTTCAGGTGACTGCTGGCTTTAAGATGTAGAGTCAAATGTAACAGGAAAAGGGCTGAAGTGAGACTTTACTTGAGGTTGGAATGATAGGTGTAAACTGAAGACTTTTGAAAGATGAACCCTAGTATATCTAGTGATTGATAGACTGTCTGTATAGATTGATCTTACTGTACTTCCTTCCCCCTTGGACGCTGTATGATCAACACCATGAAAGAAATGTAACATAAAACTTGGATTTCATATGTCTACATATTTTAAGCCAAGTTCACAGCAAGGCAACTTCAACATTTGTGTTGCACAGTGTTGGTATTTAACCATTTAGGATTGAACATGGGTTGTGTTAAACATATTTAAATGGACAGTTAACTCCTGGAAATACTATTTATGTTGGAATAACTGCTGATTTATTTAATTTTTCTTAGAAGCTACATTTTTCAGTGTAGTTTTACCCACTCCAGAATGTTGGTTTCAAAGACATAAATCTCTCTAGTTTTAATAAAGAAAGTATGCTTTGAAAAATATTTCTTTACAATGAATCTTGAGATGTGAGATGTTATTTCAAAGGTAATTCAATAGCTGAATCCCATGAAAAATGTCTCCTGTCACAGGTAGTCAAGCCTAGTCTGTGTGTGTGAAATTGCCACAATGGGTCAATTTTTCATTTGTAATCAATGGCTAGCACTTAATTCTATGCACTAAAAGAGGAAGAAAATATAAAATTATAAGCTTTAAAGTGTGGGAAAAACCTTTTTAGACCAATTAACTGATCAGTTTACCACCAATACAAAATTCCAATCTGTTTTTATCCATTTCCTCATTTCACATATAACAGCATAAGACTATCCTTTTGTTCTGCTTAACAGCAAAGTGTGACTTTGACCAATTACTAAGATTCCTGAATACAAAAATAAAAACAAAAAACAGGCTGTATATTTCAAATGAACTTTTCCTACATCAGCATTTCAGTTTTGCTAGACATAGTCTGTTTTCTGTGAGAGTCTGTCGATGCATTTGCTCTATGTATAATACACAACAAATAAATATACATATTTATATATACCTTTAAGCCTTTAATCCTTCAATGAACTGTGCTTCAGGCAACACACGTGCCTTAGAGAGCACATGGTAGGATTGACTAAGAGCACATTTGCCAGCTTTATAAGTGATATTCTTAGTATAGCAACAGGTGAATTGTTGTCAGGTTTTTGGTAGTGAAAAGCAATGTAACACTGATCATAAAGTTACCAATGAGCAAATAGTTATGAAAGGGCATCATAGAAAGCACTTTAAATCACATGACATTTACATCATGCAGGGTAAGGTCATACCTACAAATCAGAGGAATTTTTCTCTCTGACAGCAAGATCAGTACAGCAGTAGTTTAGTCCTGACAGAATCAGTTTTAAAAGAACATTGAAAAGTTGGAGTGAGTTCAGTCAAACTCACAGAAAATATTTAATTGACAGAGGAGGAAATGTCTTATAGCAAGAGATTTAAAGAGTTCAAACTTTTGATTTCCTTGAGACTTTGCAGTGCAGAAATGTTTTTTAAATGTATTTTTGTAGGGGGGAAATGTTCTTAAAGCTCATGTATGTGAAAGAGAAAGGCAGAACAAGAACCAGTATTTCAAGCCAGGCAAGGAAGAGAATAGGCACCAGTATATAATGACTGGTTAAATCATCCTTGGAACAAAAAACCAAGGAAAGCAGTGGATTCTCTACAATATTGTAATCCATGTTGATATCTCTTTGGAACATATATACAAGCTAAAAAGAAATAATGCTTTGGTTAGACTAGCATTAATGGACTCAATGCAGTAATATTTTTGAACGGAAGTCAAAATAGGTAATGTTTTCTACATGAACCTATGAACAAAATGTTGTATATGAGAAGTAAAATATATAACATTAGACTTAAAATATTTATTTCCATTTATATCAACC
>VXBX01008690.1:160388-203237 GCA_013400415.1 Scytalopus superciliaris | reverse complement strand
AAAAAAAAAAAAATCAATCATTTAAGGCTTATTCATGAACGTATATTTGTTCTCCTTTAATATGCCATGATGTGTAAACTTACACAAATCTTACATATATTCTAAAACTATGCAATTTCTGAAATTTGTGCTGGACATTCAGTCAAACACATGTCAAATCAACAAAGAAGATCTGATTGCAGCAGTTTCAAACAGACACAAACCTAACAATTTTTGCTGGCCATATAAATACAGTGAAAATGATGGAGAAAATTGGATAGTTCTGAAACTGATTATTGACATTCTGTTCTTGAATTCGATAATGAAAATAAAAAAGATTTTTTTTAAAAAAAAAAGATGATTCCACTATAATTTACTAAGAACTATGACAGTAAACTTAACTTCGGTTCTGATAGGTTTTTGTCTTTCACTTATGCATGTGATTTGAAGAAGCAATGGAGGCTGAAATTTCTGTACTCCTGAATTAGCACACAATTCTTCTATAAAATCACTTCTCTGATGGATTCTACAGTTTTTTACAAGATTTATAGATGTAATCAGACCATAAAAGGACATCTTAGCCTGTATTGAAGTCAAAAGGCTTTTTTCCTGATAAGAAATTGTCTATCCAGTTACAAATGCAAAAAAGCTTTGTGAATACTGGTTGGTGGTCACAGTATGGAGCTCTGCTTCTGTTAATGAATTCACTAAGAAGTTAAAATTTCATTTAGCTGAAAACATTTTTCTTTTGATAAAATAGGACATGGCATTCTTTAGCTGTGATGGATTCTAATTGTCGTCCAGGAGGTAAACAGTCAGTGGTTGATTAATCTGGTTATACCACTGTTAAAAAAATTTCATTTAAAAATATTTTTAATCCTCTAACAGTAAGATTTTTATACTCCTGGGAGTAAGCTAGCTAACATATAAGTTCTAGCATAAAGGGCTATGCAGATTGACACCATAATTTTGCACCAGCTTGTTTAAAAATACTCTTCTTCAAGCATATAATGCCAGACCAGCACATTTTATTAAAAGCACAGGAGTTATAATAATTAGGGGGAAATGTATGTTAACAGTGTCACTTGTCACTCTGTTAAATTTAATCTATGTATTGCTTTTCTGTTTCTTTCAGCATAAAGAACGTCACTCCAAAAGTAGGTGATGCTGAAACTCGTAAAGCCATTCGCCGTGCCTTCGATGTGTGGCAGAATGTAACTCCCCTAACATTTGAAGAAGTTCCTTATATTGAACTAGAAAATGGCAAGAGAGACGTGGATATTACTATCATTTTTGCATCAGGTTTTCATGGAGACAGTTCTCCCTTTGATGGGGAGGGAGGATTTTTGGCTCATGCATATTTCCCTGGGCCAGGAATTGGGGGAGACACTCATTTTGACTCAGATGAGCCATGGACTTTGGGAAATCCCAATCATGATGGTAAGAGAAGATTTAAGTTTAAACAAAATAAATAAATTACATGAATTTGCAGCTAACAGAACTAGTGTCATGTTACCCTGTCCCTAAAGTCACACCATTTTCTTTCCTATGTTCACATTACTCTAGAAATATCTTGAGTTGATTGGTCTCCTTGGATCTGAGGCAGAAGAATATCTGTCTAAATAAATGTAATGCAGTATGAAAACAGGTGTTTCTTGAAAAACACTGAGTTCTTATTAGGAACGTTTGTGTTCACTCAAACGTTTTACTATTGAATGTTTACATAAACTACTTTCATTTAGAAAAGTGTTGCCATATAGATCTTATTTAGTTTTAGGGAAAACGTGGAATATTCTTTGGCAGTGATATAAGAGAAGAACAACTGTGGCTACCCACCAATACAGTGGATATCCATGTACATAAAACTCAGTCTTCAGTTTTTATTTATGATGATGCAGTGGCAGCATTTAAAGGCACGTCTTAAAGATACCATTCCAAGAGTAGAATTGGTGTTTCCCCAAAACTTTTTAATGTCTTTTGGAATTGTTGATTCGAACAAGTCCAATTTACTTAAATTGTACATTCCCCATAGTGAAATAATTGACTGCATAATGCAGATGGCATACCTGAAATTTACCAAATCAAGATTAAATATACTCTTAAAAGTGGCTCTTCACAGATAATCTGGGCCTTGCAGAACTCCAAGCTGATGTTACTCAATTAGTGCCTTTATCTAGTAATCCTAATTTAAAGCTAGCCTTTGCATTTCTGCAGAAGATTGCCAAAGAAGAGTTTTTATATAGATATATTCTGTGCTTGATGCTCTGACAAGTTTTAGTTCCTATTAGATCTCTCTAAGCCTGTTACCTAGAGTTTGAGAGAATCTCTTCAACAATGATGCACAAAAAAGTTGCACAAATAGGATGTTTCTGGCATACAAAAGATGATAGAGATGACAAGTGGAGAACTGTTATATTTCAATGTTACACTGAATTAATGAAAAATGAGAGGATTTATCTAATTCCTCTCTTTTCCTTTTCTCACCTGAGATCTTCCAAGTAAAATTCAGAGGTTTTTTTTCTTTTTGTAGCAGGATTTGTAGCCTGGAGTTTGCAATAAAGCTTTAATTTAATATTTTAGGAGTATAAATACGGTATTGTGACTATTCCAATGGTGCAATACTTCTGCTGTTCCAGTCAGTTGAAGCAAGAGCAGTGTATGGCAGTGGGAAAGTCCTTATTTCTAGAATGGGTTTGAGAAATTTTTTCTTGTGAACCAAGCCCTAGATTCCTACTGGAGCAAATTCTGTCATGTTGCACAGCTCATATTTGCCCTCTTTACACGTTTAGCTCAAAGGAACACTGGTGGGAATCTGCTGTTTGTGCAGTTCAGGTACATAGCTGCAGCATTGGGAGGGTAAGTTATGTTGTTATGTGCCTTAGTTGGAGACCAACACTGCACATAATATTTTGTGGTTTCAATTATAACTTCAAGCAGTCAGGAAAATCTCCAGGCATGTGTACATTGAAGTCAAAATAGCAATTTAAACTGTGATAACTCTTTTGGAGAAGTTCCACATATGGACACTTTGTATGAAAGTGAGCAAACTTCTGGCTATCCCATTCTCCTATAACTTAAATAATTTTTGTAATGCAAAAGGGCACTCATGTCTTTATATGCCTTTTGAGGTTGAGTTTTGTAGACCAGTTTTCAAAAGCTGTTTCTTGTATTAATGAATTTTAAGATATTTTGAAGAAAAAAAAAAAAGTGCAAGTAAAATGATACTATTGCTTAAACTGTTCTTTTATGTATCTTAGAACACTGAACTTCTATAATAAAAAGGTTTTGCTACCTGTATTATTTAATAGGTACTATTGGAATTTTTTTCTGCAAATTTAATAACTTACATACTTTGGTGTGCTCCTACATACTATTTTGAGGGGGATATATTCCTGTTAGAATGGACTATTCATGGTACAAAATTGGAAGATTAGCACAAAATCCATGATAATTAAAATAAATATTTGAGCAACACAAGTTCTCTAAAGAATTTTGTCAACTCTTAGTTTCATTGTTGAGATGGTATGAACTGTGGATCACAGATCATAGCTATTATTCAAAGGAAAATCTCTTGTCATTGTAACTCTAGAAATAGAAATGTGTGCATTTGATCTGTATATGCAGAACACCTGTTTGACTGATTTGTGCTTTCCTGTTAGGTAGGCCAGGTTTGTCTGACTGCATTGGCTTATGTTTAGGAATACTGAAGGATCATCCAGAATTTTGAGGGGTTTTTGTGCCTGGAGAAAATTTCCAGGTGCAAGAAGAAGACAAGCATGCTGTTTGGGATTGACAGGAAAGAAAATCTTACAGTTCTCTTAGGCTTCCTATCATTTTGAGCTGAGTCTCAGGGCACTGAAAAGCAGAAGTTTGAAAAATATATTTATGATCTTAGCTATGAGTCATTTTTCCCAGATGAGTGTCAGGGTTTTTTTAAGATTCATTGCTCCAGTAGTCCAATAGTCACCTTCCTGTAGTATTATTTGCAATCCAGTAGAATGGGGAAAAGATTTGGTGATTTTATAATTTTTTATTTTTAAATTAACTCTCACCCTAAGGGACTACTTTTCTCTGGTTCTTCTTTTAGTATTCCAGAGATTTAAAAACACAGAGCAAGTTGCTTATTTAGCAGCACGACTGCAAAAATAAGATCTTCTTGGAAAGTTTTAGCCTCCTTCTCCACCTTGTCCTATTCTAATGAAAGTAATTTACATGCTGTCTACCTCAGGAAAGACAGGCAACTTCTTGAAATGCGTTCATAAATGATTGTCCTTTTTAAAATAGTTTTTATTCTAAATAAGGAATCATATAAAATGTCGGTATTCTGAGTATAGTTAATTACTACAGTAATTTATCCTGACTTGCAGAGTCTGTATTTCAGGTTTTGGTTAATTTGATGTTTTATTTCTTATCATGTTTGGTTGATTTTCTTATGCTTTCCTTGAGTTTAATAATACTCTATACTGAAAGGATATTTGCAATAGAAATACATCATCGTAACAGTGCATTGCTGCTTTCCTTTGATCTTACTTCAATGGTGTGTTATCTTATCAATCATGTCCTGGGAAGAGATCTGTGCTCCTCCCTCATTCTGAAGAATGAATAAGGCTTTTGTAGGAGTAAAGACTAATGGGCCTGTCGCTCAGGAAAAAACCTCCTGTCATACAATTTTATACTTGCAGGCTTTCTACAATGATATATTTCTTTGCTTTCATAATCCCCTGTAAGCAGAGTACACCTGTTACCTCAACTCCAGCTGAACTATGGAGGTCTTTTCTCTGAATTTCCATCCACAGAGCTGCAGATGATACTAGAAGTGTTGGCCAGAAAGAAGGACAAGAGTCTCATCATCACAGGGAAGCAGTAGAACAAGGACAGAATTTCTTTTGCTAGGGAATGAGGGAGATCCTGGAAGATAAAATGTGCTTGGTTTTTTGGTTTTGGGGGTTTTTAGCAAGGGTGGGAAATTGTATTCTTCAAATACTTTGTACAAAGTGTATGCATTGGTCCATAGGCTTCCTTCAGTCAGCTGTCATGTCCCCCTTTTCTTTTAGGACAACTACTTTTCAAATTGTCCTATGGGAGCAGGTCTTTTCATTTACAGTAGACTCCATTTCCTTTATGATCTGCCTATCTAGACTTTAGCATGAGACAAGAGGCTTTGATTTGTAACTTATTTGGAACACAGTGGTAACTTCATGCATCTGATGAAGTATCTTGTGCTCCTAGGCAGTCTGTTAAAACTCAGGTTATTCTGGTAACAGTTCACAACTATGGTAAAAGAAGAAACTCTTCAGGAATAGCAAATCAGAATGGCTAGGATTATTACAGGAAAATGTTTCACAATATGTATACTTAAAAATGTAAAAATGGAAAAGAATAAACACGAGCTGAAAATCAAGTTGCATAAATAGCTATTGGAAAAGTTGGCACTTACTAACAAAAACTTTAATTCCTTATTTTCTTCTGAACTTAACAACTGAAAGAAAATGAAGTGAATAAAAGAGGAAAAGGAAGAAATCTTAATATACCAGTCTTGAGGCTAGGGTGAGATTTCCTTGTTCCCATGGTTCCCATCCATTTTTTTGAATTCAAAATTTATGCACAATGAATGATGTATCTAAATCCAGAAAAGGACAATGACTTCTTCCTAGGAGTGGCTGTACTTTGGAGATATTGTATTGTCAAAACCCTCAACAAAAATCTTTTTCAAAATAATTTGCTTAACAGCAATATTTCAAATCACTGTGATGAAATTCAAAGTCACAGCCAGGGACTGGCTGGGATAGGTACTATCTCTGTAAATTTTCTAGTAGCTTGCAGAAAAATTCTTTCTTTTGCCCTTTCTTTCTGGTACCAGAACTTATTGCATTGGTTTATCAAAATTGATTTCACATTTGTCTGGCTACATGGACTTAAGTTAGTTTAAACTTCTTTAAAGCAGATATTTTTTCTGGGAAATTACTGAGTGCATCTAAACCTATTTAAGGGAGTGTTAAACCCGTTTAAATTGAGAGCGCACTACTTTTAACTAGATTAATTTAAGATTGACCTACTTGCACAAGTGCAGCTTTTTAAAACAGGACAAGATTTAGAAGTAGCACTTGGGGAAAACGAGGATTTCTTGGGAGCTTAGTTTTCAAGCACCTTAGACACAATAAGTAATGTAGCAATTACTGGATAAAATGTGACCATAAAACTTTGTCTTCCAGCATCAGAAAATATTTGGCAAAAACTAAGTTTAAGTTCTCTGTAGATAAATAAGATAGATCAGTAGTGGTAATTTGATACTCTTATATTCATACCATATCTGCAAGAAAAATAGAAGTAAAAGAAAAATACATGATTTTTTTACCTCTGTAGCAAATTTACCAAGGCAGCTACTGGACCATACTAAAATTCTTCAGAAAACAGTTCTTCCATCAAAGAACATACAATAGATAATAATAAAGTGAAACTCTATTACAGAGGTAGTAAGTAGTTTTAGTGTAGTACAGTGACATTTAAATGTAAGGAAAATATTACTGCAGAGTGCCTACATACATATGGAATATTTGTAACTTGTGTATACATAAAACTGCATCTTTGGAAAAACAAAAACCAAAAATTCATGAATTTGGAGGGGGCGGGGGTTGTTAACTCTCCAGCATTCAAAGAACTATTCAAGTTTGCAGGCAATAGAAAGAAAATAAACAAACCTGTCACTTTGTACCATGCTGTTTGTAGACTGCCTAGTAAAAGCTTCTTGGACCTGATGCAAATACAGTATCTAGTGTAATGTACTTGGACTCTAGCTAGTGCATAGATTGTGTTGTGGGCACTGTGCTGGCAGCCAAGAAAAATTTATGAAAATCCTGATCTCTGAACTGCATAGATCAACTTGTAGTAAATTTCTTTTGGCTGCCAGTGTGGTTGACACAGTGTAGGAGATATATGTTGCTGGAAATGTGAACCAGTGGAGTTGTGAAAACAGTCTCCTAAGGGAGCTCTGTGTTCTTGAACCGTGCTCATGTAATATGCTATGGTTAGGTATAAAGGAAGCCAATCATTTCAAATCAAAGGATGCTCTGTAACACAGCATTAACATGACTTAATTTCCTATACCATAGTGCTCTTACTTAATTGATTATATATATTTTTAATAAGGAATTAACAGTATCAAATCTGATCTGTAATCAAGCAGTATGACCTTGCAGTTGTCACATGCTTATTTTCTAGCTCTGTACTAGGATAAATATGTAAAAGATTAATATTTTTTTTGAATTTTTATTGCATTATACTTGTGAACAGAGAGTTGCAAACATGGGCTCAGATCAAAGATTATCCTACAGAATATCCGGTCTCCAGTTAATGGCTATTAACAGATACCTAAGGAAGAGAATAAGACCAGGGCAAACATATGGCAACAAAACCTCAGCATATTCCCTCTTAGCTTTCAGTAATGTGTGTCTCATTGAATTTCTGAGGCACAAGCCATATTTTTTGTGTTTAATAGCCTATGAGGGATTTCCTTTCATGAATTGGTATAATCTCTTTTTGAACTCATGTAAGCTTTTGGTATCCACAATATCCTATGACAATATGTTCTATAGTTTAAGCAGATGTGAAATACTACTTCTTTCTGAATTTTGAACCTGACATGGATAAATTCATTTTAGGCAGACAGATGCTCAAATTGTGAAGAACTAATTTGTGAATGATTTTATCTATTCCATTGATATTTTATGGACCTCTGTCATATTGTTTCCAGGATAAAAAGACTGAGTTTGTTGAGTTGCAGCTTTGTTCATATGCAGTTGTAAGGTTAAGGAAGCACAACTTCTATTTTAAATTGAAACTATTTGAGTGAAATGTTATAAAAGATGGCAAAAACCAACTCCTGCATTTATAACATTACATAATTATGAAGATGTCAGGATAACATTTAAAAGAACTATGCAAGTCAAGCAAATGGAACATTGATTGATTCTCTTAATTTCATTATTTCCCCTGATAACCGATTAAATTCAGGAGTCAATTAAGACAGATAATACTTTCCATCACTAAAATACAAGGTTTTCAGTATTTAAAAAGCAGACCAGTCCTTCCCTATTAATAAGTGCATGTTGTGCTGATAGAATTAAACAGGGTCATCTGTCCTCAAACTTCCCAAACCTTCCATGGATTATACTTGCTTAGTGTGCATGTACCCACCTCTCCCACATCCAGTCACTCCAAGATCTTACCTAAAATGGGAATTCTTAGATATTCAGTGTCTGATGCATAAAATGTATCCTTGAAAATATTATCACGGTATGCAAAGCTGCACTTGAGAATATAAAAATCCCTTTCAGTTATTGAAGAGATGGTAAACTATTTAAAAAACAAACAAACAAAAAAAAAATTAATGGCCCTGGCTGCTTAGGAGGACTTGGTCATTGGACGTAGGACTATGCAGATAGAAGAGGATGTGTCTGCTGGACTACATTTACTAATGTAAAATGTTACATGAGGTTACAGATAATGGAAAATGTTAACTGTTGGCAAGGTAATGACCTAATTTTGTTTGTTTGTGTGTTTGTTTGTTTTTGTTCGTTCGTTTGTTTTTTGCTTTCATGGAACACCCTTTTGGCTTTGAGGGAAGCACTTCATTTGCATGTCATTAAAAGGGAAATCTGTTAAACACTGACTGTCAGAGGAAGCGGTCTTGTGGATGAACCCAGTGCCACATACTAGATGTGCGTTTAACTAGATGCTTTTCATACATCTTAGGGGCTATCAGGGCACAATATCATGCTCTCAGTTTCCTTCTTGGCTTAAAATTGCCACATGCCCTATTATCCAAACTGAAAGAGAGGCTGAGGAGTATGTCAGGAAGACTGACTTTGCAATATTATTATTTGAAACAATGAAAATGTAGACAACAGTGCACATCTTACATTTTTCTTTTTGTGTCTACAGAAGCAAGGTGATATTTACACTGTCACTCAATTGCCAGTGAGATGGTCACAATGCAGCTTACAAACCAAAAAGGCAGGATAACCTCAGCCACTAAATTGCATATTGCTTCCATCACAATGTAGGTAAACTCAGATCATTGCAAGCCTTTGCAGAGTATTTAGGGAAGTTGCAAACTCAGCTATTCATTCAAACTGCAACTGGAGGTTATTTCCCACATACCAGGGCCAGCAGAACAAACTGCTTGTGTTTGCCATCTGCCTCAGTTTCCGATCAGCTGTCTGATCTTAAACTGCTAATGAAAAGTGTTAAAGCTGATCTGTCTGACTTTGCATGAAAATAAATGAGGAAAGTTCACATTGTCTATTACATCAACTTTGCTGCCAATGAAGCATCTAGCTGAAGGCAGCATGGGTCCTTGCAGACAGTTTTGGCAGCATTTGCACATAGAGTCACGGAAAAGGACTGCCTTTTTTTTTTTTTTTTTTTTTTTTTTAGAGATATCTTTGTCTCGAGCAACTGTTTATACAACAATGAAGTCAAGTTTATCTCCCAAAATGGATTAACTTAATCAGACCTTCATATTAGTCTATTAGGAGAACTGAGTTTACATGGGGAAATTTAGTTGTAAAATGTTTGTTAAAGTGATTAATAAATTGAAACTAACAATGCTGGATTTTTTTTTACTTAGCATTTCAGCTCTCATGTGATCCAGAGTGTCAACTCTGTTTATTACTAGGGCCACTTAATGGAAATTTTTTCAACAAGACAACAGATTTAGAATATACCAAAGATGTGCTATAGAATATTATTACTGCCCTATCATTTCTCCTGCCTTTTTAGGGGAAACAGAATCTGAAAAATCATGTTTCCAATTAATATGGATGTTGTCATGGTTTCCTGAGAAAATTATACAAGAATATTACAGTTACTACATATTTTTTTTTTATTAGGCAGAAATTTAATAGATTGTTGTTGCAAAAGTAGAAGAATGTAAGATAATCCTAAAATAAAAGATAATACTACATTTGACTTGTAATAGTATAAGATTAACTAATGAAAAAATTTCTACAATATATGTTCTCAAGATTAGAAAATAATTTGTGCTTTTCCTGGCAATTCTTTGCTTCAAAATGCCCAAAGCACATGTTCTTGAAGCCAAAATGTTTTTAATCTATATTTAGTCTCCTTTCTAACTGATTTGAGTTTCAAAAAGTGCTGAGCAGCTAACACCAATAGCTGGAAACATCTACAGCTAAAACATCAGTCTAGGAAAAAAGATGAAAGAAAAAAATCAAAAAGATTAAGGTAAATTAAAAGAGAAATGTTTTTTGTGCAATTTTTTTCTGGATATGTTTTGTTTTCTAGTGGACAGGTTTAAATTTCTCCTTCAAGTCTGTGATGAATGCTTCCTAGGTTTGTACATATATCACTTAAGTCCATATCCTGTACGTCTATAATTAATGTTTTGCCACTGACTTAAATGAAAAGACCTAAGTCAAAAGGCAGAAGACTTGAGGGGGTGGAATTAATCCAACCATATGTTGCTGTTTATATCTGAGTTAATCTCATGGAGTCCCTTTAGAGTTAGAAGAGAGATATATTGCCTGCTGGGGTAGGGTTTGTTGCATCCTGAAGTAGGTGTCTAAAATAAACTAGATGAATCACGTTCTGAAACAGCCAGAGATGCCTGTTTTCGAAACAGTTCAGTACAGCCCTCAGAAAAGGTAATTGCTGCTCTAAATATGGTAATTCACAAATGGGTTGCACCTCTGAATATTTGAATACATAGTTGGTAGTATGATAATATGTATACATAATTTTAGTTTCCTGTTTCTAAGCATCATGCATAGCTCCTTTCTTATGATGTGGTATAGGAACTGTTACAACGTAAGTATGGGGAAATGGGATTATCACTGAATGTTCAGGACACTGAAGATACATTAGTGACACGGAATTAATGTTGTTAGCTGTACTCCAGCTAGCAAGGCTAGCAGAATCAGCAAAAGTATTAGAACCTGAGTTTCAGGAAGAGTTAGAAACTAATATGCATATATATATCAACAGTCAGTCCTTAGCTGGTTTGTGTTTTTAACGATGGCATGTGTTACTGGTAGGGCTGGCCACAGTGGCTGGCAGAGGTGCAGAGATAATGGTCCCAACATGAGATGTGGCAGAGCAGCTGTGGAAGACTATGCCCCTAGTGACTGAGCTCAGCTCCCTGCTTTCCAGTGGGAAGCTCTGGTCTGAAAGCCATCAAACATGGAACCTCTGACATTGTCCCTTCTCCATGCTGGAGCCAGCTGCTGTCACCCCAGGCTAGGGTCCTGCTGAGCTCCTAACTCACAGAAGGGGAAGTGTGCCAGGATTGACTTCTCCTGTGGCTTTCATTCTCATGGCCAATCTCTCCTGCACTTTGGCAAAGGCGACAAACTCCTGCCTTCATCTTCCTCTCTAAGCACCTTCTTCCATAGGCTTTCCTCTTCTGGGAGGCCCAGATGCCTGACCATCTTGACCTCCAGAACCCTTTGCCCTGCCCTCCGCAATCTTTCATCCTGGAGGCTGCCCCTCCATGGCAGCTGCTCAGACATCTCCATGCCAACAAGTGCCAAGAGTCACTGGTGCCAACCTGACAGTATTTTTCAAGTGCTAGAGATGCTCACAGATGTTCCTCCAGCTGGAGAAAAATACAGTTGTATGGGTATAGAATCATAGGATCTTAGCAAATTATTCAATAGCATTTCACTTGAGTAAATTTTAACAAAGTAAAACCAATGTAGCAGGTTTGTCTTTCTGCCCCTTTCTCTATATACATGATCCTAATTTGAAGTTGTCTCAATTTAAAATATGGTGCACACTTGGACCAGGTCTCCCTTTGAAGTCTGTGGACTTCTTAGAAAATATGTCAGTTTTTCAGATCAGAGAACTTTTAATGATTTTTTTTCTTCTAATCACTTTGCCAATTAGGATTCAGAATTCCCACTTCTTTTTATCAGCAGTCCAGTAGGAAAAAAACAAAACAAAAACAAAAAACCCAGACAATCTCTTTTTCTTTTTTTTTCTTAATATGAATTAAATAAGCAAAATAACAGTGAAGGAAGAACTGTTCATATAAAAAAAATCATTTATATATGTACATCACTATGTCACTTTCTTTAAAAAAAAAATCTGAAAATCATATATATGTGTTAAGTAGATACAATGATTTGGTAAGAATAATAACCAGGTTTTGAAGGGTTTGATGTGAGTTACTTTAGAGAATAATATAATTGCTCTCAGTAGTTTAACTGACATGGGGTAAAAAAAAAAAATATGCAGAGAGCCAACACAAGACTTTCACATAAATTAAATTCTATGTGCTTTCTGTCATGGGGATTTTAGTGATCTATATGAGCCTTTCAGATTACTGAAAGGTAGTGACACTGGAACAGGCTGCCCAGAGAAGTTGTGGATGTTCCATCCCTGGAAGTGGTCAAGGTCAGGTTGGATGGAACTCTGAGCAACCTGACTAGTAGAAAGTGACCCTGCCCATGGCAGGAGGGTTGAAACTAGATGGTCTTTAAGGTCCCGTCCAACCTGAACCACTATGCTTCTATGACTTCTGCTCCATGGCAGGTTACATCTGTGGTGAATATTTGCAGTGTGACTTTGACCTTTTTCGGAGTATTTACAAATATTACTTCCACACCGGACATTAGGGCAAATGAAGGGGAAAAAAAAAATAAAAACCATCCATTCAAAACAAAAGAAGGCACAGTGTTAAAAAGCCAGCACTTCAGCTGAGTGACAGGTTCCCTGTCACAGAAGGGTTTCCTCAAAGCATGAAATAAAGCCATAAGCATTATATTTGCAGAAGAAACACATACCATCATATTTATGCAAGCTCTCATATCTTCTTTACCTCCCCTAGGATCATCTCTAGTTGCTTTACTTCTCTCCTTTTGGGGAAGTTGGTACTGATTCTCTAGTGAGAAAAGTTTGCAAAATGTTTCAGTACTAGTGATTGAAACTGTAAGAAACAAAGTAGAAATATTGATGCCTTTTAGAGAATGAAAATTACAAACATATAAAGCAATTAATTCCACCCATATCAAGCAATTTTCTAGAAAGTTATAGAATGTACTTAACAAATTTAAGTAAAAAGGCAGAAATTTTACCTTTGCATGTTCTTGCCTTCTACAGTACAGGCTGATCTTTATTATAAAAGAATGTGGGCTCCTGAATTCTTCTAAATTATGACCACAATATGGAGAAACAGTAAAATACTTCCAGGAAACACATACACACCTCTAAACTCACAGGTCCTTATCATATGATCCATGATCCGAGTCACCTGAAGACAGTCTTCCTCTGTAGGAATATACCCTTTTCAAATTTCAAGCAACCAAGTTTAAATTTCACACTAATCTGTTAATCTTTTTATAATAGAATAGTATATAAAAATATACACATATAGTTGTAGGTATTCTCAATTGTACAGAGTAATTAGTATATACTTCATATATAACAAACTGTCTCTGCCTACCCCTCTTTATGCATATCACGAAGTCTTGAAAAGATTTTATTGTGTATGTTAATATATGTAATAATACAGTGAAAGAAGACATTTTTATATCATTGTCTTCTGTCACAATGAAAAAATGGCTAAATATATAGATATATTATTGAAAACTGATTGTTTAAAATAGTGTAAAAATAGATACACTGAGTTAATATAGAAAATTAATATCTTCTATATGATGCATTTTTATTTAAACCCACTAAAAATTAGTTTAGCTCTTCATTTTTCAAAGCTGCCTTGTCAATCTTTTAGCAAAACTTTCTTTCCAAAATAATCACCAAGCTACCAAATTTTAGTGCAAATGGCAGAAGTCTGAGACAATGTAAAGGAACTATATGTGATTTCTTAGATTGGAAAGTATGGCACCTTTATTTGGGTAAGAGTATGCGTATGATTTATATTTAGGTCCATGTATACTCTCAGTGTAGCATATATATACATATATAGTGCTTATGTAAGTGCATACATAATGTATATACTCATTCCACTGTAGTGTAATAAGGTCAGAGGAAGAAAGAATCTTTTATGACTGACTGCTGAAATAGCATGTTCAAAATTCTATGCTGTCTGGAAAGGATAATAATAACAAATATACAGAACTTTTTTTTTTTTCCTCCTTACTTTCTGTATGCTATGTAGAGTGAGACTCTTACTCTACAGTTTGCAGCATTTCTTCTGGTAGGGATTGTCATCACTGGTCAAATAAGAGTCAAATGATGAGTCAAATGAGAGTACAAATGAACAGAAGAATGAAAATGCAAATTCTGAATACATTGAATTCATGAGTGGTGTGTGTGTAATATTTATGGTTTGCCTTTTAGATACTGTCTTGATAATAGGACTGTAATAGAACTCTTGTGCAGATTTACATTTCAGATTGATATGGATTTAATTGGAAAATATCTACACATGAAAAATTAAGTGAAATAGTCTTTGGAAGAGTGTGTGTATATAAAACATTCTTATATTTTTACAGTTTGTAATTTGAAATTCAATTTCTAGATTTTTTTTTGTTTTTCTCTGGATGGAAAAGTCTTTAGAATTGAGGTTACATGTTAAGCCACTAGGGTATTGCTTTTATAAATTGAACCCAGATATCATTTAGAATGGGAATTAATATCTTCAGAACTAGGTTTTCTTAATAGCTTACTGTGGACAAACATATTAGCTTTCTTTATCTGTAGACATGAAAAATAGTATATATATTAGCTTCCCCATACAACATGCTCCACAGTGCTGGTTGTTGCATATTTGATGTATTAATACATATTTATATTCTGGAGTTTGGGAAGTGCTTGTAAAGTCAGGCAGATTTAGTGCCTAAAATAGTTTATAGCCTCAGAGAAAAGTGTCAGTATAAAAATAATAATTTTTTCTTAGTTCTTTACACACAGTATCATTTTTTTTTTTCCCTTGTGAAATCAAACTTGAGATAAAATAAGAAAAAAAACTAAACCAATCTTTTGGAGCTTACAGCCATTCTATTCCAAATCTTCATGCTAGTGCAGAACACAGGAACAGAGATGCACAAGTTTGGGACCTGTGAAACATATTTTCCAATATTTTTCTACTACTCTGTAAATAAATACAAGGTGTAACTGAGGCTATCACAATGAACGTTCACCACTGAATATCCTTCAGTGGCAACTTTTACTTTGAAAGTCATCAGAGTCATATGCATTTTAACTCTGTTACAGTTAAAGTTGGTGGTGGTGCTTCATTTTGCTCAGTAGACTGAAATATGTGTTTTTACTTGGATAACGTACTGAAATATAGAATCATTTGGGACTCTCCTTGAATGGTGGGGACTGAAAATGTAAAAAAGTACCTAATGTCAATAGGATAACAAAGCTAGCCTGAGTTGGTATGAATGTTTACTTGCCTTTACACTCCTTCATCTTTCTCTGAGTTCTGGCCAAGGAACTGAAGTTGTCCTTACTGTCAACCTGGCAGTCACAAGTATGCTTCTGTGCAGCCCGGACAGAGAGAGAGAGCACTTCGGATTGTCTGGCTCTCTCAGGAGCTTGTTATAGTAACACTGAGATGCTCAGGGCAAGTCTGCTCCCTAAAGCAAAGAGAGCCTGAGCAATTGTTGCCTTATTGGAGATCTCTAATTGTATGCAAAGAAAGAAGGATGGAAAGTAAGATAGTAATAAGGTCCTACCTGTATTGGACTCAGACAGCACATCTTGAGCTGGTTTAAACCTCAGTTTCAATGCGCTAAGTTATTTGGGTCAGTTTAAATTCAGGATGCCCTGAAGACAATCATGACTCTTGATGGAAATTGTTATGAATAATGGGGTTATTTGACTACAAGTAGAAAATATGTTGCCTGTTAAATCACTGTCACCCCAGGCAAGAATATTATTCTCCCAGCTCTTTCCTGTGACCTTCCTCCTTCCCCTGTATTCATTTGCTCAAGGGCTGTTCTCCCTTTGCCACACTTAATAGCTCCCCTGTTGGCTGCAAGTTGCATTGCATATGGTGTAAATATATACTAAATCCAGAGGGGCAGTTTTTACATAATCTCCCTTATCCAAAAGACAAAGGGAGAAAGACATGATAAGAAACAGCCAACCCGTGCATAATATCTGTTGTTTGACATGGTTCCATTGGCATTTAGAAGCACTACTCTAAAAGCGCTCTACCATATCCTCATTACCTGTGATTCTGAAAGGAAGACATGCCAGTATCTGAAAGTGCTTTCTATTTATTTCCCTGTTTCTATATACTTCACCTTTCCAGGTCAAAATGAACCAAAATATAGAAATTCCTGGAGATCTGTACAGGAACTCAATAAGGACTGATAACTGAGGGATGTAGTGATTCTTTGTGCATGGCATAACTGGCACAAATAGAAGCAGTAGACTCCTCCAAGACTGTTTATTAACCATGGTTTCTTGAAATTTAAGAAAGTATAAAAGTTAACTTCTCAGACCTCCTGCCTCAAACAGCAGAGGTTTGTAAAACCCTTTTTGGTCTGCTGATACTAACAAGACTAATAATAGTGATAGAATAAATACTATTAATTCAAAATTATTTTAAAATGGTTCAGTAAATACTGTGGCCAATTTATAAGTGCAATTTTTAATATATGACTTAGACTAGTTAATATTCTTAATTATTATGTAGGAAACATGGGTCTAGCAGAGAAAGTTGCCTTTAACAAGGTCTGAAAAGCAAAAGACAATTGCTTCCTAAATATTTGAGTTAGTACCAGGGGAACAAATTTTGCATTCTAATAAACCTAGTTTAGAACTCTAGCTTTCATAAAACACATAAAAGAATTGAAAAACAATATGAGACGTCATAGTACAATAGTTATAGTACAGTAACATGTTCTTTTGTGTCTTTTCAACTTAAGCCTATGATTTTTTAAAATTACATTAATTATTCCATTATGAGTGCAGAATGAAAATCTGTTCTTCCTGTGCATCACTTCCAATGCTGAGGTTAGCTACAGAAGCTGTGGATTATTCATATGAGATGACGTCAAGATCAGCTTTGTCTGCATTTAGAAGGGCAGATTCAGACATCGAGACCATTTGTCACCAGGACAGTCAAGCTTATCAAACCTATTGCAACAGCACATTGAGAATCTACTATAAAAATAACTGCATCTAAGAAAAATATTATCATGAAACACTTCATCTGGAAACCACATAATTATAAATTATAGGATAAACTTCTCATTTCTAAAGCACATTATGTCACATTAATTTTTGAAAGATGTGATATTTCTTCACAATTACATTGAATAGAGGATCAAGGACATTTAGTTTTCATATTTCCAAGTTATGAATCAGAAGGTATGAAAAGACTCTGTGAACCAAACATAGTTTTACTTGTGTCTTTTTTCATGCTTCCATTCAAAGATTTATTTTACAAACATCAGCATGGCTCCATACATCATGAAAACATCTACAGCCAAGTGTTACCACTTTCATATGTACTTAGGAGAAAGTTTATTTATTTATGTTAACAAGAGGAAAGACTTGAAAAATTGAAATACTATCAACTATGTCCTCAGAGTTCCATAATATATATACATATATGCGCTTTTTTTTTTTTTTTTGCTAAATTCAACTTCTTAATACTATTACTATTAATATTGTAATAGTACTTCCTGATCAAGTGCCAGCAGTGGAAAATAACTGTCTATCCCCAAAGAATTTACAGAATATAGGACAAGAGTTAACGTTGAACATTTTCTTTTTCCAATATGTGACTACTAGGCCACAGGATAGGCCTTTCATTATTTATACCTCTCTTTCAACAAGCAACTTCCTCCTATGGGTGCCACCAGTTTCACTTGGGTCCAGCTATCTAAAAGTTAGATGGTCAGAGAAGCTGCTAATCTAGAGTACTTCTGTCAGTGGGACAGGATCACACTTCTGGAGGATGGTTCCTCCCATCCCTAGGTGGCAAAAAGGAGCAATGCTCTGGATGTGACCCTTTCCAGATGACCAGAATCTTTCTCCTGATGTAAAATGTTTCTCCAAAGTCTTGCTTTGTGACATGTTGACTGCAACAGAATCTGTATGAAAGAGTCATAGAAAGATATGCAGAACTAAGTCTCAGATGAGTGAAAATAGACTAAATTAATACCATAGATGTCCAGCTCTGAAACTTTTATAGAAACAATCCCATTGGCTTTGATTTGTGTTTGCTTCACAGAGTGCCATAATTTTACTGCCAAATCTTCCAATTATGTCTAATAATAAATTTAAAGATGCTTTTTAGAAGGCAATAACAGAAGAATTAAATTGGTCTATAACATGAGTGTGTATGCTTTTGGGTTTGTTTTTGTTTTGTTTTGTTTTTTTTTAGTCCTACAAAAATAAGATTCTAATACTTAAGTAAGCAACTACACTTATAAAGGAATTGCACAATGAAATACATAAAGAGAAGAATAACACAACACCCATATTTTCCTCATTAGGATTTCAGTTATGGTGATTCAGAAATGGACAACATCTACAAATAATCAGTAGGGGTCTGATTACAAGTGTGGAGATGACTAAGTGCCCTGTGGTGTTTGTCCTAAATAGGTTTTGAACTCTACACTGTCCATGTGCATCACTTAAAATAGTTTATGATATCTGTAAGAGTGCCAAATACTATAAAAATAATGTTTTCCTTGTTGGAAAAAAAAAAAAAAGAACAACAAAAAACCCCCACTAAAACAAAAAACAAACACAAACCAAACAAAAAAACCTGCCTTAGCTGACACATTTTCCTTGGTATCCTTGCTGATTTATTAATTAATAAGAATTACCTTGTGAAATTCAAATTCAGTGAAAATGTCTTGCAAGTGCAGAGTCTTCCACATGCATTACTTCTCTTAATATATTTATGGTTTCAAAGGCCTTTTTTCCTTTTCTTCTCTTCACAGGAAATGATCTTTTTCTAGTTGCAGTGCATGAACTGGGACATGCTCTGGGCTTGGAGCACTCTAATGATCCCACTGCAATCATGGCTCCATTTTACCAGTATATGGAAACTGACAACTTCAAACTACCTAATGATGATTTACAGGGCATCCAGAAGATATATGGTATGTCATGCTTTAACTAGACAATAGAAGTGTTTCTCTTTAGAGTACCTTTGAGATCCTCCGGTCCAAATCACCTCTCTGAAAGTTTGTTAGTATGGACTCCAATTATTGTTATGCCAGAGTCCTTCTTGTGAGTAGATAATACAGAGATTTTGATGAAGCTCTTTTACTTTGTTTCTGTTCACTGTTCACAACTTGCATTCAAATTTGTACTCATCTGGAATAGTAATTTTAAATGTTAAAAAAAAAAATCCATAAAGAAAATATCTGCAAAGGAATTCCAAACTGTGAAAATATTGAGAAATGCAGGCCTTTAACTATCATGAGTTTATTTGCACAGGAGTCAAAGCTCATGTAATTGGATGAATTGATTATTTCTCAGTTTATCAGTTATAACAGTAAAGAGTTCCTTGGTGGTACAAAATCTGAGGTCCTAGAAAAACCCTTTCTTGTGAAAAATAGAGCAAATTGATCTCAAAGTTCAATAGTGCAGATTTTGAGCTATCTAGGAGAAAAAAAAAAAGGCCCAGTTCTTTAAAATATATTCATTTAGGTTTTTTATGGCCTGATGTAAAAGACACATAATGTCAATAAATTCTGCATTTATTTAATTCAATTTGACAAGGCAAGGTAATTGAAAATTAAAAAAAAAAAAGAAAAAGACAAAACAATAACATAGTTCTGATTATGGATCGAATGTAACACTAACTTCCATGTTATTCCCTTAAATTTCCAAAGATACAGTATTTGGTTTGGTTTTAAAGACTGATTCTGTTGGTATATGTTAAATAGTCTGAGTTTTTTTCCTTTAAAAATGTATTTTATTTTTCTCTCCCACAGTGAAAAATCTGTGGTATTTCTGTGTTAATGCTCTGTATCCAGTACATATAGTTAGAAATTGCCTTGCTTAGTATTTCTCAGTTAAATCTGTATTGGATTCAATTCTGTACTCCCAATTTATTCTGCTTAAAGTTTTGTCATGTTTTTGTTGAATATTGTCAGGGTAATTTCTTGTTTCTCTTTACTACTAGAAACGACAATTGTGAACATGTAGAATTACTGTTCTAACTAGAACACTGCAGTATCCATGGTGTTTTATATTAACAAGCTTTTTAAAATATCATAATACAAACACAGATATATATATTTCCATAAAGCATAAACAGCAATTTCAAAATGACTGGCTGATCAAGTTTTGTTTGGGTTTTTTCCTGTGTGATTATCTGGGAAGGAAGGTTGTTTCTCATGACCTCATAAATTGGTAGTCTAGACTTAAGGGCTAGACAAGAATACTTTGCTGAAAACTAGCTGCTAAGCTCTAGCATCTGTGGGCTATACATTAGGAGAAGTGTGTTACCCCTGGGAAGTAATATCTGACATCACCACAAAATGGCATAAAAAACTTTGGTTTGGGGTTAAAAACTTTCCAACATGAGCTACTGCAAAACTGATTCCTTTGCTTCCTTTAAAATCAAGTGATCTGGAATCATATGCCTCAATAAAAATGTCACACCTATTAAAATAATTACTCTGGTCTGCAGTATTCCTCGAAACACAGTTATTAACTGTAAATTATAAATGTCACAAGTCTTAAAATTGTGAATGAAATAAATGCCTTATTAAATTGTATAACAACCATTTGGCAAGTTTAAGATTTCCTTACACAATCAATCTTGTTCTTTTAAAAGAATTAGTTTTTTGTTAAATTCTCAGAAATTCAAATGCCATTTATGCAGTTTTAGAGTTGGCTCACTAATCAAAAGTATTTCTTAAGTTGTCATGCAAATTGTTTTTATTTTTTAAAGTCAAAATGTATTATGTATTTAAATTATTTGGAGAGAGGCTTAAATAGAATGATCAGAATTAAAGTGTTCATCTTGTTGCAAGAAATCTTACTGATTCAACTGAAACTTCTTATCCTTTTATACATTAAAAATCTATTTGAATGTTACTATCATGTAGCAAGGCAAAGACATTTTCAGTATACCCATTGCAAGTAATTCAGTATGCCATTAGGGTCATGATCAGCAGCTATCTAGGATGGCCTTTTGACTTGCAAGTAGAGAAGTTATGAGTGGAATTCATATTTATTATTAAGTTATTCCACCTGTCATCATACTCTGTATATCATGAGAGACAATATATTTGGAAGATGAAAAGTGTTTCAGAACTGATCTACAGGGTTATAGTTTTTCACTTAGTTCTTTCTAATCCATTTATCCTCAGAACAATTCCTTTACTTACCAGTATTTAGCTTTGTAAGACTCACTGGGGAGTTAAAAAAAAAGGGGAATGTCTTGTTACTAATGAAGATGACATTACTTGGTCTAAAAGTTTGGTCAGTAGGAAATTACATGTATGCTACATATATACATATGTGAATTGATGAGTATACATTAAAAATAAGGGTTGAAAAATCTATTGACTGATGATGATCTTATTCAGAACATAATTTTTGTTTTCATTTATTTGCACAAGTCTCAATGGTTCTGTTATACCAATTCTTACGCAGTTGGCAAATAATGTGCTTCAGACCACTTCTCATCTAAAATGATGGTGGCCTAAGCATCCTTTCCAGGTTTTATTGAAATATTGTTCCAATAAGGAAGATTCTGGATAGGGAAAAGTAATTATTTTGCTTGGTTTTCTTAGTCATCCTTTATACCCTGTAAAAATAGTGTTAGGCTGGCCACTGGNAAAAAAAAAAGGCCCAGTTCTTTAAAATATATTCATTTAGGTTTTTTATGGCCTGATGTAAAAGACACATAATGTCAATAAATTCTGCATTTATTTAATTCAATTTGACAAGGCAAGGTAATTGAAAATTAAAAAAAAAAAAGAAAAAGACAAAACAATAACATAGTTCTGATTATGGATCGAATGTAACACTAACTTCCATGTTATTCCCTTAAATTTCCAAAGATACAGTATTTGGTTTGGTTTTAAAGACTGATTCTGTTGGTATATGTTAAATAGTCTGAGNATGATTCTACAATTTAATAACAACATAAAGGCAAGGTAGGTCACTTTTTCATTCCTCTTTCACAGTAGGGTTTTCACTGCTTACAGCTGGGGTTCTTTTGTGTATGTTTCCTGTGAGTGGGCAGGTATATTATATCCTGATGCTGTATTTTTAAAGGTCCACCTGACAGGATTCCACCACCAACAAGACCTCTGCCAACCGTGCCCCCACATCGTTCAGTCCCTCCAGCAGACCCACGAAAGAANGGTTAAAAACTTTCCAACATGAGCTACTGCAAAACTGATTCCTTTGCTTCCTTTAAAATCAAGTGATCTGGAATCATATGCCTCAATAAAAATGTCACACCTATTAAAATAATTACTCTGGTCTGCAGTATTCCTCGAAACACAGTTATTAACTGTAAATTATAAATGTCACAAGTCTTAAAATTGTGAATGAAATAAATGCCTTATTAAATTGTATAACAACCATTTGGCAAGTTTAAGATTTCCTTACACAATCAATCTTGTTCTTTTAAAAGAATTAGTTTTTTGTTAAATTCTCAGAAATTCAAATGCCATTTATGCAGTTTTAGAGTTGGCTCACTAATCAAAAGTATTTCTTAAGTTGTCATGCAAATTGTTTTTATTTTTTAAAGTCAAAATGTATTATGTATTTAAATTATTTGGAGAGAGGCTTAAATAGAATGATCAGAATTAAAGTGTTCATCTTGTTGCAAGAAATCTTACTGATTCAACTGAAACTTCTTATCCTTTTATACATTAAAAATCTATTTGAATGTTACTATCATGTAGCAAGGCAAAGACATTTTCAGTATACCCATTGCAAGTAATTCAGTATGCCATTAGGGTCATGATCAGCAGCTATCTAGGATGGCCTTTTGACTTGCAAGTAGAGAAGTTATGAGTGGAATTCATATTTATTATTAAGTTATTCCACCTGTCATCATACTCTGTATATCATGAGAGACAATATATTTGGAAGATGAAAAGTGTTTCAGAACTGATCTACAGGGTTATAGTTTTTCACTTAGTTCTTTCTAATCCATTTATCCTCAGAACAATTCCTTTACTTACCAGTATTTAGCTTTGTAAGACTCACTGGGGAGTTAAAAAAAAAGGGGAATGTCTTGTTACTAATGAAGATGACATTACTTGGTCTAAAAGTTTGGTCAGTAGGAAATTACATGTATGCTACATATATACATATGTGAATTGATGAGTATACATTAAAAATAAGGGTTGAAAAATCTATTGACTGATGATGATCTTATTCAGAACATAATTTTTGTTTTCATTTATTTGCACAAGTCTCAATGGTTCTGTTATACCAATTCTTACGCAGTTGGCAAATAATGTGCTTCAGACCACTTCTCATCTAAAATGATGGTGGCCTAAGCATCCTTTCCAGGTTTTATTGAAATATTGTTCCAATAAGGAAGATTTTGGATAGGGAAAAGTAATTATTTTGCTTGGTTTTCTTAGTCATCCTTTATACCCTGTAAAAATAGTGTTAGGCTGGCCACTGGAACAGACTCTCCAGGGCAGTGGTCACAGCACCAAGCCTGTCTGAGTTCAAGAAACATTTGGACAATACTCTGAGGCACATGGTGTGATGCTTGGGGTGTCCTGTGCAGGGCCAGGAGTTGGACTTGATGATTGTGATGGGTCCCTTCCAAGTCAGAATATTCTATGATTCTACAATTTAATAACAACATAAAGGCATGGTAGGTCACTTTTTCATTCCTCTTTCACAGTAGGGTTTTCACTGCTTACAGCTGGGGTTCTTTTGTGTATGTTTCCTGTGAGTGGGCAGGTATATTATATCCTGATGCTGTATTTTTAAAGGTCCACCTGACAGGATTCCACCACCAACAAGACCTCTGCCAACCGTGCCCCCACATCGTTCAGTCCCTCCAGCAGACCCACGAAAGAATGACAGGCAACCTAAACCTCCGCGGCCACCCACTGGTGACAAACCTTCCTATCCCGGAGCCAAACCTAACATCTGTGATGGGAACTTCAACACTCTGGCTATTCTTCGCCGGGAAATGTTTGTTTTCAAGGTAGGAGGCTGTGAATTTTTCAGTGTTAGATCAAATGTCTACACTTTTTTTTTTTTTTTTAAAGCAAACTCTCATTCATCATGACTCTACTTTCTCAGTCTGTTCACAGTTAGAAAGTTCAAGAAAGAAATTAAAAAATAAACATGCACATAGCTTAAACATCTATCAGGGGACTGCTGTAATGTTCCATTTTAGGAAAATACCCATGTCAGCAGAAACTGTAATGCCTCAAAATGTAAGGGTAAATAAATGCTGCATGCTATGGAGGGATACAAAGTATATATCAGCTCATGAATAATAGGGATGATTTTGTTGGGAATACAGCCACACGCTGACATACAGTAGATACTGTGTCTTCAACACTTGTTTGTTTTTTTTTTCCATGAACTATAATTTTAATTTTACAATTAGATCTGTCCTTTACAAAGGAAGTTTATGATTGTGTTGTGGCTGCATTGAAACCTCAACATCTTAGTAAAGGTCTTTGCCACAAAATTCTTATTGCAAAAGTGTCATTGTTCATTTCCATTCATCTTTTTGCTCTGAGCTGAAAATGTGGTATATACAGCAAATTGAAATAAACCAACTGAACTGAAAGGCAATCTTTTAATAGAAACACTTTGCTAAGACTCATGGACATCAAAGCTATCTTTGGAGGATGATCTGCAGTGTGGTTTCCAAAAGGCATTGAATGTTGAAGAATAATTACAGAATCATTATCACTCTTAAACCAATTTGCTGACAGGTAACGTTGTGCAAATATTCAGAAACAAGCAACAAGATAATCTGGGTTTTTTTAACTAATGGTGTCAAATTTGCTTAAGCAATAGAAAGTGTGGGATCTTTGTTTTGTAAGTATATGATGGGATTCTTTTTAACGTCAGTATTATAGGCAGAAAAGAAGGGCCTTTCATATGAATAGATAACACTTTTCAACAGTAGTGTAAGTACAAGGGAAAGGCAATGTATTTGTCCCAAAACATGTTTTTTATTGTCCTTTCTGGTTGAACCTGTTTCTCCCTCATGTGTTTTCCTTTTATATAACCTATATCACTAGATAAATCTCATCAGTCATACTACCCAGGCTTTCACTTTCTTTAGCATATCTATTAAAAATATGTACAAGTAGCTTTACATGAATTCATTCAAAATTATTGAGCTACCTTCACAACCCAATGGGCAGGAAATATTTTTCCCATAAACAGCTAAGGATTTTTCCAGCCTGGGGCTGGCAGCCCATTCCATATCATCAAACACTGGGAAGTCCTGAATCATCAGTCTTTTTATGACTATAACTCAAAGGTTAAGGAAGAACCTAATTTTCTAACTTGACATTAAACAGGATATTAAAATACGTACTTCAATCTCATGTCATCCACCTCAAGAGCAGTAGAACATATTCTCATTTAGTTTAGACATAAATCAATAAACTGTGAAATGCTATTCCACTAACACAAAATTTCCTGTCTAGCCAAGTCTGTGTTCCTGGATAAATAGATACACCACCATTACTAATCACTCTTACCTATACTGATTGAAAATACAAATTAAGTTTTCTCCAGAAATATTTGCTGCTTACTGCCTTAACACCAAATATTCACTTTACATTTTCTATGCTTTCCAGCGTGCAGACTGCATTTATGTTCCAAAATTTAAATTCCACTCATAATGCATACCGTAACACAGAAACATGGTAAAAATTTCTCAGAGAAAAATGGCCAATAGCACAATATTTACAGATTTTATATATAAAGTCTGACTCTCCCAAATGAAATTGCTGGAGTCATAAAAGCAATGTGTTGGGAAGGAAAGTAAGAACTCACCTTTGCCCAGATTAATTTCTTTATGGTCTCACAGTTCCCCCCTTTCTCCTAATGGTACCTGAGAACATGGCTAGGCATGACTTGGATTAGTGTGCTAAGCAATAGAGTTTATCTAAGTATACAAATCTTGACTTTGTCTACTGAGTGTCTTTGAATGCCTGAGTTAGTGAGCCTTAACTCTCTTGTTTGTACATTAATTTGCTAATGAAGACTTTTGTCTGCTAAAGGATTTTCGTTACAGGTTTGAGATTTTTTTGGGGAGGAAGTTGTGATGTGTAGAGAGGAGTATGCAAGGAGCAGAAAAGGAGAGGGGTTAGGAAAGTCAGGAGTTGTTGGTAATTTTCAGCTTACCTTGCAGAATCCTGAGGGGACTGGGAAAGCTCAGCATGTCAGACTGTAGTAGACACAAGGCAGGAATTAATTCTCAAGGGGTATAACCAGGAACAGTATACAGGGATAGCATCCAGCAGTGAAGGAAACAAAGCTGGAGGTTCTGTGGTCTGTCACAACAAAAACAACAACAAAAAAACAAGCAAACAAAAAACCAAACAAAACCCAAAGCCCTTTGTTCTTGCCTCTTAACACCAGTGTAAGGATAGACTATGAAGGCGCTAGGGATGGGCTGAGAGCCAACTACAGAGCGGTGGAGAACAGGGGACTGATGGCAGTATTGTACCAGGTGGAAACAATTAAAGAAGAATTATTACCTTCAGTGGAAGAATTATTGCTGGATAGTTCCCAGATGAGTTAAATGAATAAAGTTGGAGGCTAATCAAATGAAGTTCTTTTCTTTCTTTGTCTTCATCCAGAGGTCTGTAATTGTTGTGCAGTGGCAGATTTTACTGCCTTCTTGTATGCCATGCACCAATTTCAAATTGAAAATAACCACTTTTTTATCTCATGGACAAGTCTCAAGCTCAGAAGCTAAATTTGCTTAAATAATCCCTGAAGTTGCTTGGGAACTTAGCCACAGAATTGAAGAATGTGAGCCCTTTTGAATAATTAATTTCTAATTTAAGCATAAAACTGAAGCATGATATCTAACAGTTTGAGATACACTGTGGATTTTCATAGTAGATGACAAACAATATTAATTTCAAGAAAATTGTTTTGGCTGTTGAGATATTAGTTATACTTAAGAATATCAGAATAGTAGAAACAATTTCTATGTTCAGTCAAATTGATGAGCTTTGACTATCTAACATTCTCAAATGGATATATCTAGAGTCAAACTGAATAACAGTAAACTTAAAAAGAAGATGGAATTTACACTTAGCCATCCCGTTTTATTGTTTTGTGATCACTTTGACAAAATAACAATCCTAGCAACACTTGATAAAAATTGTAGGGTTATAGAAATGAAGAAAGAGAAACTGTTCTTGATCTAACAAACATTAAACATAAAAGTAAAGGAATCAACTTATTATGGATTCCCCAAAGATCACCAAATAAAATTATAATTTTGCAGATCAACTATTTTGGTAGAAATTATTGGATTTTAAGGAAAAGAAAGTTACTTTAGGTCAAATATGCACATATTATTGACATATAAATGCATTGTCTGAAAAGTACTTCTTCCTGAATTCCTTAAGTTAGGTGCCCTTAAAATGTCCTTGCTGGCTGCAAGGAGGTATGTATGCTATACAACAACACATGCTTGAATTGGTATAAGGAACCATCAGGACAGAAAAATTTCTGTGCCAAAATTCATGAGTGCCAAGTTTTTATCTTTGGATAGTTTCTTAGCTTCTGTATTTATACTGAATGCAATTAGTACTTAACTGTCACACTCATTTCCAATCTTTTCTCTGGCTATTTTCTCCTTCTGTTTAGTTATAACTCTCCTGGGACAGAGAAAATGGCTGAAAATGGAGTTTTTTTAAAAAAAAAAGGTCTTCCTTTTCTGGGAAAGTTATGCAGGGTGGTATGACACTGTCTGCCTTTGATGGAAAAACCTCTCTGCCATTGTGTATAGCAGTATGTGGTATCCAACAATACTGTCGTCTTAAAGTCTCCTGAGAGTACCTCCAGGGCTAGTGCATCAAGAAAAGGAACTCCATTCTCTAAGGTCACCAGAAAAGATCCATTAGTGAAGAAGTTTGCAGCATATATTTCCACTTTCTTCCTGTGTCCTGTGCCATTCACACTGTGTTCCTCAGCAACAAAATTGTCTATAGCTCTGCTTCAATAAATGGTGTGGTTGTTAAGATCATTTTCCTTTATGTTCTTTTCAGTCTCATAGATTAAAAAAAATCCTTAGTTTTCTTGAACAAGTTACATCTAGAAAAATAAGCGTTAAATGTGTGGAATTTGTCCTGCATAATTAGCAAGTTAGAGGGAGAAGTCACTGTCCTTTGTTTTTATGACAAAGTTTCGCAAAAGAACATCTAGTGGAGCTTGCACCGGTCCTTTCTTTGTTTAATGCTAAAACTTTAAGAAACAAATTAATGGATCCTATACGATCTTAATGGGTTTAGTATCCATGTTGGAAAAGTTAACTCCTTGAAAAACAGCATTTTTAACCACTGTTGTATACTGGGGTGTTTGATGAAATATAATCTAGGTATTAGAGAAAGAAGTTTGTCCATCACACAAATAACATTTACAACTCAGAGAAATGGCTTCTGAACATTACAGATGGTAGACTATGGAATCAATTTTAGGAAGGCCTTAACGGGCTGTGTTTCACTATTTTATAGTAATTTCTCCACAACTTGCGGAAATTTGTTTTCTGACTCTTCATCTGCTAAGAACTATTGTAAAAACATTTATGACATGCCAAACAAGCCAAGTCAATTAGGCTGTAATTACCCCTTGGCATTAGCTTAGACTGCAGTTGGTTTAATACATAACTGTATAGATTCCATTTAATATCCCTCTCAGAATTGTGTATTTATATATAGTATGCCGTTAAAAACAAAAGGAAAAAAACCCACCTTGATATGTGATAAACACATGAGGAATTTTGCAAGCATATTAACATTGTCTCTTTAATCATAACTGGTAGGTCTAATTAAAAATCTGTGAGACAGAGGGAAAATACTCCTAATAAAAGGCAGAGACAAAGAAACAGCTATAGTATGAGACTTGACTTCACTGTATTTGAAAACAGACTTTTTTCAGAGCTCTCCTGGCCTGTTTGTGTAGCTGGTTTTTGTCATGTGATACTGTGGGTGTCTGAGCTGTCAACTGCTGCCTGGGAAAGTTCAGCAGGGGATCTTGAGGAAGTAGACACTTTGTGATCTGAGAGGGAAAACCACATCTTGGTCTTAAGATAAAAGACTTGGAACAATAGTTCAGAAGTAGCTAAGTCTGCAGAGAACAGACTTCTTTCACCCTTCCTTTTATTTCATGTTAGGAAGAACAATTTGGTGGAATTTGCTAGTTCTGAACTCACCAGAGTGGAGAGCTACTCCTCCCTGGAGGAATTCAGATAATTCAGGTTATATGTTGAAAATCAAGGAAAAAAACAGTACACACTCAGAGGGGACTTCAGTGTATCATAGTAGATCAAATTCACTGGAAATGTACAGCATGGATGTTCCATGACACAAAAACAAATTATAGGATGACATGAAGAATAAAAGCAGAAACATACTGGGATACTAAAAAGTCATACCTTGTCTGTTTTTGATAGTTGAATACTTTCACTGACAGATGTAAAAGTATTCTCCAAATTTTACCGAAGCCTTTCAGTGTGCTTCTAAGCTAGGAAGGGTTTTTAGCTAACACATTTCACATGTTTGAAATGGGAAACGCAGTATGTTCCTCACTGTATGGAAAGTAGGTAGCATATTCCATCCAGCTGTAGAGAAATTTAGGCAAGAATATAATCACCTGGGTAATAATCATACCAGAATAGTTCAGTTTAAAATCCTTTTACCTCTTCACTTTTTAAAATGTCTTGGACTTTGTTACAGTTTGAAAGATGGCAGTCCAGTCATAGGTATACTTACTATCTAGCACCTATTAATCTACAGGCATACCTATATATATATGTATATATATTTTTTATGTACAGAAAGTTCTAGAAAAGTCATAACTATATTTTTAGGTCTTGTTTTACAAAGGTATCATTGCAATTGATATACATGTTATTGAAACTTATAAGCAATTTGAACCGATTGTTAATCTGTGCTATCTGGCTAATAAAATTCCTATTATTCCTGTAGTGGCCCATTAAAAAGTATAACTTTAGCAGAATGGTTGACTCAGTGTCTTCAGCTGGCCTTTAGATTTGTGAGAAGAGAGAGTACTGTTTTTTTTCCAAAAGGCTGTGTTTTCACTGGCAAACAGTGCACTGTAAAAGGATTTAATCAGTAATAGAGCAGATGGTACTGAGCTCCTCTTATGTCCATCATATGTGCTTTGCTTTTAATTAGATACAGTCTATCCTCTGAGGCCAAACAGTTACGCAATACATGTGGTTCAGATTTTTCTGAAGGGTAGCTATCCCATAGGTACTGGTGTCTTTGACTGTGGACCCCAGGAGTGCGCTACACAAGCATCTAATGGTGGGTGTTAACATCTTGTTAATATGTAATTGCTCACACCATCTTGACCCAAATAAACCTCACATGCAGAATATATTATTATTTCTACTCATACTACTTTTTGCATGATACAATAGTACCTTGTTGCTTGACTGCCTCCATACTCTGAGCTTGGATGATATGTAAAGTCCAGGAGGAAAAGCTAGATTTAACAACTGTGCTGAGACATTGTCTTGAGCTTACAGACTAATATTCTTCTGAATTTATTCTCCCTGAGAGAAAAACAAGGCAGAATGATTTGTTTAATTTCAATTTAAACATAAGAAAAGTATTTTTCAATGTAAACACAGATTAAAAATGGAAACAGGATGTCCAGAGAGGTTGTGAAGTCTTCATCTCTGAAGATACTCAAAAGCTGACTGGACATATACCTGGTTAATTGGCTGTAGATTGTTCTGTTTTGAGAGAAAGAGTGGGTTGGATCTCCAGAGGTGCCTTCAAACCTCAGCTGTTCTGTGATTTTGTGTAGCAACTGAAATACGAACACCAAAAAGTCATAGCATCCCATAATGTTTCTGTTACCTGTTTTCCCCACTTTACTCCAAAGGAAGTTTCCAGTATTTTTTCATACTTCCCCAGAAGCTCCAGAGATCCCTTCCAAACTCCACCATTCCATGATTCTGTGAATCTGCTAAAATTTTACTGCTTCCGCAAGTCGTTTTGTGGTAGAATTTGCTCCATCATCTCTTTTGGAGTATGGCCATCAGAGGCAATAGCTTCTGCATTCAGCTCAGGAAACGAGACCAGGCACAGGAGATTGGGGTGTGTGGCAGTTGCTCACAAAGCACTAACAAAAGGAGTGCAGGGGAATATCCACCCTTTCCAGCTGTGTGAGACAGATCCTCTGCTGTCTCCTTGCCCTGGCTCAGCTTTCAGAGGAAATCGTCCTCCTTCCTAGGGTCAGGCTGTGGGCTAAAACACTCTATTCAAAGACTGACTTGGTCCTGTCTTTGTGAGACTCTCACCATCTCATTATGAGCCATTAGTACCTACAAGGTGCATTCCCTAACCCAGAGAGTACTCAGAGATAAAAAGGAGTACTTAGACTCTTCAAGGGACTTCACAGGGAGCTGGACAGTCTGAGTTTAATAGGAATACTGGAGTGAATTGTGTGAATTAATATACAAATTTAATGGTAGGCTTTGGGACAATGTTTTAAAGTTTTGGGCAATTAAATGTGAATCTTAACACATTCTTATATCTGGTTTAGTTTTAATCTAATAAATACTGAAAAATGTGTCACTAAATATTTGTAAATCATAAGTCACAATTCCAAGAATTAGTCATTCTTTAGGTGCATTTTTTAAAAATAGAGCGGAATTGGGTGAATCTGAACATCTCTGTTTCTGTCTGTGCAAAGGAATAGAGTGGGTCACATTTTTATATATTCCTAGGAAAGTACTTGTAACAATATTGAATTAAAAAATAGAATTTTTGCTTTTTCTTTTTCTTGCTCCCAAAAATAATCCATAGGATCTCCCAACAAATGATAGCATGGTGTGGTGTGACTTGTGCATTTAGAATTGTTCTTTTTCCTCACCATATATCAAGAGCTTGCTCTGAAATGTACTTGACCATTACCTTCATCGTGGTTTTGATCAGAACAGGTTTTACATATTATCAAATATAAGAAACACAGAACAATTAGAGTTCTGCACCATACTAGTAAATAAGTGACAGACATTAAAAATACAGATAAACAAATGCACGTGAAAAGGCTCTAATCTGGTAAATTTATTTCTTATGAATAACTCAACAATAGACAGAAAATCTCAGTGAGGAAAATATATACCCTCAATGAGCATTATCACTTGATTAGGGACTAATGATTTAAATTAAAGTGGAAAGATCAAATCCTGATTTTTTTTTCCTTACAGTCACAGTATTTGTTTGTTACAGTCAGAGAATCCTGAGACTCTATTAATTTTTCACTTGTTATTTTAGTACAGCAAAAATTAATAACAAAAATCTTTAACTGATTTCTAGGGTATGAAAGGTATTTGATTCTGTAGAACTTGCCTGTTTTCAGAGGCTCAGTGTTTGAGTGAACTGATTAAAAACATTTCATTGGCAAGAGAATAGAAAAAAGCATTATTGACAAAAAAAAATTGCAAAAAACTCACAGCAAGGAATAATCTAAAATTACATGAAGGCATATCTTCAATTTTGTACCACTAGAAAGTGTTATCTTGTAATATTAACAATACATTTTAATTGGGGCTACATCCTAATGGAACCAAAGGGAGTAATTGCAAAAACACTTCAAGCACAAGGCTTAATTAAAATTTCTTGTTGTATAAAATTGTGGTCTTTCAACTAATTTAAGTAAACATTTTAGGAAACAATTGGAATGGCTTACAATGTAAGCTTTTTGAAACAGTGGTATTATTTGCTTTTATCACATAATCTTGATTTACAGCCAAACCTTTATATTCTAGCAGTATTTGTATATTTTCAATTTCTTTTTTTTTCCCATTCAAGTATTTGAGGGTCCACAATACAAAAGTTTAGCAGTAGTTTAAAGGAAAATAAACTGATCTCATTTGTTCCTCTGAATTAGCTGTTTTCTATGCAAAACACTGCACTGCTTCACTGCTTAACTCGAGATATTAAATAATGTAAAACAACATGTATGTTTATTTTTTCAACAACTTAGTGAAACACTGTTCACACTATGGAGAATATATTGAAAATTATAACAGATATTTACTTAAATACTGTATTTTCTTCTTTTTTTATAGGCTATAGCTTGAAAGCTTTTTTAAGTGTTGTTTTCCCCGACTCAGTTACTGAATGAAAACTTGTCCTAGTTGAAAGTAATGGGAAAAAACTTCATTGGCTGTAAGAGACTGAAGATTTCACTTGATATTAAGTACCTCTGACACGGCAGGGAGACTATCTATTTTGAGTAATAATACATGAGGTAAAATAAAAACCCAAGAAAAAACAGATTACCTTGTAGTATCGAGTATATGAAATACAGATCTGTTTTCCTATACAAAACCAAATTTTATGATACTACACTTTAAGTCAATAAATCAAAATTACACAGGGACCATTTTAAATTAATGATTTGACATATCTTTGCCAAGGAGAATAGACAGTATTAGGTCAAAATTTATACTGGATAATGACAGAGTTCAATCCTTTCCCACTCTTCCTAACAGTTCACCAGTGTTTCTCCTCCATCTTATCATGATGGAGACTTTGATGATGTTTTGGGGTGATGTCTGGCCATCCCTTTATAACACCTACAGTCATTTACTGCCTTAAATTGTACATTCCAAACTTACCTGTAATCAGATGTAGTTTGCAGTATTACATATTCACTGTTAGAAATTCCTTTATTTTCTTCATGATCTAATCCCTGTATCTGAGTGACAGAGGCAATGAGCAAAGGCAGTTGGATATCTATCATTTTCCTATTTTCCTCATCATGACAGATGATATGGCTGCTCTTTGCTGGATATCCACTCTTAATGATCTGGTTTTTCCTTTGGCCTCTTCTGTCCAGGAATATTGCTATGGGATTTTCTAGTCTTCTATAGTATTCTTCTAATGCTGACACTTCAACAGGGGAGAAGATGTACTTAGCCTTGCCCCATACCATTCAAAGTTAGATTTGGTACCCAGATTTTTTTTTTATTTTGGTTGTCAGCACAATATCATAGATCACAAGCATTAAAGTGAGTCCAAAAAGCATATATTGGCCTCCTATCTTACAATGGCCTGAATCCAAAATAACCCACATACACTCATTTACAGAGTTTCTTATGTTGTGTCTTCTCCTATTTTCATATGTTACCAGTTTATCAGAGCTTATTGTTTTATTCATACCCTAAAGAACAGGAAAGACTGATTTATCAGCAACATATATTCAACTCATGTTATGTATTTTTAAAAGCTGAATTTGTTTATGCCCTGGCTTGCATATCTTGCTGTTTTACAAGTAACTTGTAAGCCATTTGATGATTTAAATATAGCCTCTTGTTATTCCATAAGTGTTCGGCTAGTTCATTAGTTTCAGTCTACCTCAGACTTCTTGATTCCTTAATTACACAATTGCAATAGCCAGATTTTGGGACAAAAGCCTTGGACATTTTGGCCTTTGGTGCATTGCATTAGCTGACTTCCATGGCTGATGAAGATAATACAGGAACAAAAGAGAAAGCTTAGCAGAAATATATACTTACTTGGATTTCAAAAAGTTGGTATGTATAGAACTAAATGAATTCTTACATTGTTTACAAGTGTAAGACATTACTAGAAAACCCTTCAATCTAGTATGGCCCTCTGATTATTATCTGCTATTGGTTCTTCACATTGGCAGTGATGGATTACAAAGAGAAATCTGAGGACAATGAAAAGGGATTTCAAGGCCTTGAGATGTTTTGTTGAATGATCAGGACTATAGGTAGTATTTTCCTTGATCCTGTCAGTAGCAAGGAAGAACATCAAAAGGAACAGGCAGACCCATCAGATCAACGTGTGGCTCCAAGGCTGATGTCATGGTAAAATTTGGGGATTTTTAACCATGAAATGGTCTATACAACACCTGGTCTACTGATACCTAATGGGCCACACCTTTCTCAAATCGGAAAAAGGATTTTATCACAGAAACTACCAGGGCTCATTGACAGAACTTTAAACTAGATTGGAAGGGAGAAAGGCACAAAAGCAGGCTTACCAGTGATAATGAGATGGCATGCCAAAACTTAAGCAAGTGCTAGTGAGATCCCTTAATCTACTCCCCAAACCACACTTGAAATGTTTCTATACCAATGTATGCAGCAGAAGGAACAAACAAGAGGAGCTCAAAGCTTTGGCCCATTGCTGTTGGCATAAGTGAAACCTGGTGGGATGAGTCCTGTAACTGGAGTGCCCTGTTGGATGGTTACAGGCTCTTCAGGAGGGATAGGAAGGGCAGATGAGGTGGGAGGGTGGCATTGTATGTAATGGAAGGGATGGAGCTTACAGTTGGCATTGACACAGTTGAGACCCTCTGGGTAAGGATTAAGGGACAAACAAATAACATGGATGTCATTGTGGGAGTCTGCTACAGACCACCCAGCCAGGAAAATTACACAGATGAATATATTCTTCAGGTAATGAAGGGACACCTCCAGACCAACTGTCCTTGTCCTCATGGGAGTCTTTAACTTGCTGGATGTTCACTGGAAATACCACACAGCTGGCACAAACAGGTTCAGAAGATTCCTAAACTACTTGGACTATAACTTCGTGGTACAGGGACTAAGGGAGCCAACTAGGAAAGATGCCCTCCTTGATTTGTTGGTTGTTAACAGAGAGGGTCTTGTAAGTCATGTGGTGATTTACAGCAATCAAGTTCAAAATCTCTGTTGACTGGAGAAAAACTGCCAGCAAATCATCAACCTGGGACATGAGCAAGCAAACATCAGGCTACTCAGGCAACTAGTGAGTAAAGTCCCCTGGGAAAATGCTTTTAAAGGATCTGGGGTCCATCAGTGCTGGTCACTTTTTAAGCACCACCTCCTGAGGGCTCACAGACAGGCAATTCCAAAATAGTGGAAGTCAAACAGATGAGGCAGAAGGCTTGCTTGGCTGAGGAAGGATCTTCTTTTCGAAGCTAAGGCAAAAAAAGGAAGGTGTATGCCCAGTGGAAGCAGGGTCAGGTGATTTGAAAGGAACAGAGAGATGCAGCTCACCACTGTGGGAAGAAAATTCATGCGATCAAAGCTCAATTGGAACTGAAGTTGGACAGTATTGTGGGGAAAAATAAAAAGAGATTATAGTAAATGGGATTACATCAGGTTGGTGATGGGTCACTACTGGGATTCGCAGGGCTCCATCTGTGGGCCATTTCTCTTCCACATCTTCTTAAATGACTTGGACACGGGACTTGAAGGGATACTAATTAAGTTTGCCAATGACACTAAATGGGGAGAACCTGGTGACTGCCTTAAAGGCATGGAGGTCCTGCAGAGAGACATTGACAAATTAGAGGACTGGGCAATCACCAACTGTATGAAGTTAACAAAGTGCCAGATTCTACACCTGGGATAGGGCAACCCCAGATATATGCACGGACTGGGGAATGAGATGCTGGAAGGCAGTGCCATGGAATGGGACCTGTGAGTCCTGGTGGATGACAAGTTGAATATGAATCAGCAGTGTCCTGGCAGCCAGGAGGGCCAGCCGTGTCCTGCGGGGCATCAGGCAAAGCATCACCAGACAGTCGAGGGAGGCGATTGTCCTGCTCTGCTCTGCTCTGCTCTGCACTGGGGCAGCCTCACCTTGGGTATTGTGTGCAGTTTTGGTCACTGCAATATAAGAAAGGTATTAAGCTATTAGAGAGTGTCCAAAGGAGGGCAATGAAGATGGTGAAGGGCCTTGAGGGGAAGCCATGTAAAGAGTGACTGAAGGCACTTCGTGTGTGTGGCCTGGAGAAGAGGAGACTGAAGGGAGAACTCACTGCAGTTACAACTTCCTTATGAGGGAAAGAGGAGGGACAAGCACTGATCTCTGTGGTGACCAGTGACAGGACCTGAAGGAATGTCCTGAAGTTGTGTCAGGGGAGGTTTAGGTTGGATATTAGAAAAGTTTCTTCACCCAGCGGGTGGTTGGGCACTGGAACACTTCTCCAGGGAAGTGAACAATTGTACTGGACAATTTTCACATATTTGTGTGTGAAGTTACAGGAAAAAATGTGTGCACACAAACACATTATTCTTTTTTCTCTTCTCATGGCCTAAGATGGATAACAAAAGTAATTATGAACAACTGTGGAAAAAATTTTCAATTTTTCTGTAGAATCCTGGGTGGTACACTTGGTCTTCTCCAGGTAGGAGATTTCTCTTCTAAAGTTTGTGCTTTGTTAGTAAGGAAAAATAGTGTCATGATAGGAAATATTGTGCGGCTGGGAAAAGAATCTTGAAAATACTGTTATGCTGATATTTGCCTATTTCTAGAAAATTTCACATTTTCAAATCTTTCTGACAATTTTATTAAAGTGAAAAAGGTGGTTCAAGGTTCTTTTTGGGTTTTGTTTGTTTGTTTTTTAATAACAAACAAATTTAAAAGAGGATGCAACAGGATGGAAGAAAAGTAAAGAGTATGACCTGTAATATCAGTGATTACTTGGGGCATGGAGAGAGCTGCATAATTAGTATTGCTGGGCTTTTGAGTAGAATAAAGGCTAATATGTTTGTCAGATTTAAGCTAACAAGATGTCACAGAGAATAATGGGTTATCTAGTTTCATACAGAGTGCATCAAAAGAGGAATGTGTTAGTATAAGAGAAGAATCAAGTAGATGTTGGTAAATGCAATTTATTATAAATTGTTATAAATTAATATAAATTATAAATTATTAGTTTATAATAATATAGTTTATTATAAATTAGTAGTTTTACACTATTATTTGTAAGAGAAAAGGATAGCTATTGTAAAGCAAATATCTTCACCTTATATCATTATGCAACTACTAATTAAATCTTTCAACCTCTTCATTGTTTTGTCCCTATACCTGCCTGGTTTCAAAGATAGATCTAGCAAGAATCTGTTTGAATGATGCATGTATTAATGAAAACATGTAATTTTTTTTACATTTGACTCATCTTTGTTAGAATATTTGCTGTTTAAATATAGTATACTTCAGCAGCATATTATTTTTCTCGATGCCATGAGAAAGTCTTTTAATTCTAACCAAGAAAATTTGTGATTTTTTTGAATAATAAAAAATTCCTGAATTTCTTCTCTTACCATGGTGCAAAATACACCACTGCTCTGTGAACTCATGAAGTCATTGCTTTTATTTGAAATGCCCATGAGTACAAACAATAGAACTGTGTTCAAGAAAGTTTACAGGTGGTTTTGTAAGCTCAAGGTGCAATGCCTACTGAACAAATAAATAGTTAACTGCTCTGTAAAGGCCATCGTGTGGATGAAGGGTTTTGTGCACTACTTCATGGACATGTGCTGTTACCTACAGAGCATTAGGGGGAATGTGAGCATGCCAGAGATTCTTGGTTGCAAGTCTAGTTTTGATGTCTTTATTGTGTCTCTTTCATATCTGTCCCTTTGTTCCTTCATATTGGATCTTCACCATGTGGTAGTGGGGACATTTTATAGAATCTCAGTCAGTTTAGTTATTTGTAAAAAATCAGCATGAATTGAAATGCTCAATTCAGCTAGGAATACAGAAACTCACCTAAATTGAGGTTATTATTTATTCCAGGAGTTTTTTCCTATATTTTTGTATTTTTTTCAAATTGAATTATCAGTCAGTTAAGTTAAAGCATTGATTACCTGAGTTGTTATAATTTATATAATAGATACTCTGGGATAATCAGAAAAGGTCATATCACCACCAGCTGCACCATAGTGCAAGGTCTGTAGTGGTCATGCTTGTATTCTGAATAGATACAGTGGGCAAGATCTTATGTGGAAGATTTTTCAGGAAGAGTCAAGTGCCTTTGATATGGTAGTCATACAGTACATGGTAACCTTCCACATAAGGCCCAGATCAACCCATGGTATTGTTAAGGTTCTTGAAGTTCTCTGAGTTTCATGTCTAATGTAAGATCTACTTGCACATTTTATAAAAGGTTCACATACAATTTTATAGTGAAGAAATTATAAAATATATATTTGAATAAGACTGAAAGAATTAAAAGAAGAGTCTATAATGAAAGAATAATTTACTAATGAAAACAGCTGTGACAAAATGAGGATACAATATTTCAAAATTAAATATTAACCAAATGTACATCAAAGTGTTCTTAAATTAATTACTTCTATAGAATACCAGATACTAATAGCAGTTTTAAGAGATGCTTATTTTAGAATTAATTTGTTCATATGCAGTAATATAAGTTTGTTAATTTTGAAATGTACAGAATGTATTTTTTAAAAAAACAGTTTTCATCTGCACTGGAAACTGGTAAGGGCAACAACTGTAATATGCCCTTTGCAGTGCAGATGAAAGTAAGTTAGATAGTTACTGTAGTTATTTTCTGCACTCAACTGAGCAGAGACAGGAAAGGTCAGGATTTAAATCAAGACGTCCTCCAAAACAGAACTATAGCCATGTTTGTGGATGCTTCTGCAAGTAGGATACATTTACTACCTTCATTTAAAGAGGTCATTTCTCAGCCAGTTCATTCGGGATTGGACCAAGCCTGTTTCTTTAAAAAAAAAATAAAAATTACTGACTTTTGGACATTTTTTTTTTAATCCTAGTGTCTATTTTTGAGACGTTTTTCTTTGTGTGTATGTGTATGTCTTATACATTCAGTATTCAAGGAGGCACACAGAGTATTTGGATACACTAGTAGTCAACCAAGTAGATGTCCAAAATCCTTTCTGCATGGCAGATGACCAAACTGCATGAGGTATTTAGCTGAGTATATTGCTATTTATTGTTTAGGGAGAGGTAATGTAAATTCATAGTATTGTGCACTTTTTTCATATTTGCCTTGTAATATTCATGATATTTAGGAAAATTTCAACATACAGCACCCGAAATAAACTTCAGAGATGTATTCATGACATGATTTAGTGGGCATGGTGGTATTCAGTCAAAAGTTGGACTTGATGATCTTAGAGGTCTTTTCCAACCTTAATGATTCTATGATTCTACAATTCTAAAAATATGAATAGCTTTATTGTTGTTCTATGTTGATGATTTTAGACAAAATAACACCAATTTGAAATAGCTGAACAATGAATGTTGTCCTTCAAATGAAAAAAATATACAACAAAAGAGTGATTTTCAGAATCTAGTTTAGAAATTAATGGATGCTGAACAAAGCTTATTGAAGAACTGCAGAATTCTTGTATAGCCTGTTGTCAGACATTTAGTATTTGTGTATTGGAAAAAAAATCAGAATATCTCAAATTTACTGCTGATCATGAAAGTGTTTTGAATATTAAAAACCCCTCTGAGTATGGAGCTATGCTTTTGGCCTTTCTGAAATGTGTTACCACAGAGGCAACTGCTTGGCTGAGGGGCTCAGCTGTGCCCTGCAGGAGTCAGGCACAGGTCAGCCACAGCCTCTCTTCACGCATCGCCCTGCAACTCCCTGGGAGTTGCCAGCACTGGGACCTGAACAAATGATCCAAGCATGCATTAGAGAAAGTGTAAAAGAAGGAATATTATAGAGAAAGGAAGAAATGAAAAGACAAAATAAAAGAGGAGAAACTCTGCATCTTGGATCTATCATTGTGCAGCACTGGAAGTGGGAATACTCTACTTCAGCTGGTAGTACTTCATTGAAGTAACTACAAAAAGTCAGGGGGCATTTCAGAGGGATTGCCAATGTTTTGGCTAATCAGCCATACTTAGGAATTTGATGTTGAATATAAAGGATGTATTTTTGCTTCAGCGTCAGTCATAGTTCCTCTTGCTACATCCTGTTGTCCTGGTCAGATGAGCAGAGGTCAGATAAGCAAGACTGCACATTGCAATTTTGTTGTATATGCAGTCCATGAAGGAGATCTGTATAGCAGTTTACAAATGAAGGAGAAAATTAAGAGGCATCTCTTTTGAAGAGGGTCAGAGTGCATATGGAATGCCATACCCCTTTAAGTCCTTTAGAAAAATAAATGTGAGGTTATTTTCTTATTTTCCCTAATGCTTGAAGTCTAATTTCTGGATTACTTTAGCCTTTTTTAAAAAAACCCCATAGCTATAGATTTCAACATGAGCAACGAAAAACAATTTTGCACATATCTTAAATGAGCAAAAGTGGCTATTCAGGCCAATTGTTAGGACTCAGAATAAGATGCCAAGAAGGGAGATTTTAACATAAACAGTGCCATTTTTGACCCTGAATATAATAATTTAATTTGTCAGTAATACACAACAGCAGATAAGAACAGACACTAGAAAAAATGCTACTCCTTAGCAATGATTTCCTTCATGAAATCACCAGATAATTTTTACACTTGAAAATGTGTATACACCAGTGAACTTCAGCTTAGCTGAAGACAGATACTTTAAAGCAGGCTCAGTTTAGCACTTCCCATAAAGAACAGTTGTTTGTCACTCCAACGCTGTCACAGCAGTTAGTTCCTTTGTTCATTGTGTTAGTTAGCCTTAACATGTTGTTAAGGAAAATAAGTTGGTAATAAACTGATTTTAATTTGTCTGCAGGAGTGCTTCGGTGTCTGATTAGGGTACCAACAATAAGTAGTTTTAATAGTGTTAATAAATTGTATCAAGGAAGTAAATTCATTTCTTGGGAAAGTAAGGGAGTGATAGAATAAGCATTTGGTGATGTTTTTGCATCTCTTTGCTTTGAATCCAGTGGGTTGGTCTCATTTCCAGTGAGGAGATTATTGGGATAATCTATACATTTCATTGCAAATTCTATATTGAGAAGGGAAAAAAAGGCAGAAAAGAAAAAGTATTTCAGCAATTCTTCTCATAGCTGAATTGTGCCTTTTTTTTTTTTTTCCTACACATAAAACCCCTGGACTATATCTTCTTTTTTCTGCTCCATGAAAATTCTTTCACAGAAAGTTAGTCAAAATATATTTGTTTCCCTGTGCTTTGACTTAGATGCTATAAATTCCAAAATTGGAATGTTGAAAATGGATGTTACTAAATAACAGTGGAATTCCCCAAATCAGTAGGCACAAAGCCTTTAATTCCACATGCCACAGGCCCAGTATTACCAACACTGAGATTCCTGATGAATTCACATGATCTGGTGAAGATATGGAAAAGTGCCTTTTGAGATTAGATCAAGATTTTTAAAAGTATATTCCCAATTTATTTTGACTTAGGTACAATAACTTTCCCAAATTCAGGAAGTTTCTTAATAGTCCCATAAAGGTGGGTAATAGGGGAACTTGATTGTCTCCTCAATCACAGTCTTGAATATAGTCTCTGCAGGTTCTGTCCTTTGGTAAGCTTCTCTGTATATAAGTGGAACTCTCCTTTCTCTGAAAGAGAAGAACTTAAGGTTAATAAACACCTTAATATATTATTTACCACTGGCTTTTTTTTTTTTTTTTTTTGCAATGCTCAGATGAGAAAAAATGGAGAAGGATACTCATTTGTCTGAATGTCTGCTGTTGCTGTTGTTTTGCTTAGCTGCTGGGTATGTTTAAACTTATATTGACAAAGGCTTGCTTTTGCACAGGATCAGAGTGTGCTTATAGGAGAAGATGAGACCCAATGTGATACATTGATGTATGTTGTCAATAATGTTCATCTATACTCTTAATTGCAATTCAGTATTTAACATTTATTTAAGGCAGAACTATTATGTTTATTTGTCTTTTTTTTTCTGCCAAATTAAATAGGCCAAGCCATAATCCTGTGGAATCTAGCCATTCTAAACCTTCTCTATCAGCTGTAGATGTAAAATTTTGCAATTTTGCGTCTTGTTCCATCTTGTTTA
>VXBX01008690.1:72597-155961 GCA_013400415.1 Scytalopus superciliaris | reverse complement strand
AAACATTCCAGTTTTGCCGTAATTATATTGCTGTTAACATTTTAAATATATAGCAGGGAAAATTATTGGTTTGTTAAAGAATTTGAGCATAAAAAATAAATAAGAATATTCTCACTATTGTACTGCAAATCAGCAATGTTAACTATGAAATACAATTTGACATACAACTCAGTACCAAATCTGCAGAATATAATTTTTTTTATTGGTCTTGTTATCAAAATGAAATCATGCAAATATACTCCACAAATCACTAAGGCTGTGATTACATAATAATAACTCATTCTCAAGAAGAAGATATTTGTTGACTTGATGATTTTGCAGGTTTGATTGCACTGTGAAATCTGTGTTCATTACAGAGTCAGTTTCTTTCAAGAATGCCTGATTAGTCTCTTTACTGAGGTCATTCCACTGACACTTTGGTATTTACCAAAAATCCTCATGATGGGGTCATACTAGCCAGTCACCAATGCAGTACTGCTCTAACCAAAATGACTCCTTGCTACTCCAGCCATCGCTATCTTAAAATCTGAAAGTTTGTGAACTACTAAACATAGCCATGAGTATTGAAAGTTTGGGTATTTTTATTTGTTTATTGGTTTTATTTCTTTTTTTTTCCCTTAAAAAGCAAATGAAGCCAAACCAAAACAGTCAATGAAATTGATTATTTAACATTATAACTTAAGTCTGATCAAAAAGAAGATTATTCCTGTCATTAGAACTGCGCAAATCCTTCCTTGTAACATATTAATATGATTTGCAAGATCTGCTTTGGTTTACTAGATGAATATTGAGATTCATTAGCCAACCTGGAATGTTGTAAGCTTTGTCTATAGCACTGATATCCAGATTTTCCAGAGTATAGGTGTTGTCTCAGGAAACTCCTGAAAGCCTGGACATTTCATTTATGACCTTTGTTTAATGAAGCTATGATGCATCTACTTATGTCCTTTTGTATTCAGCATAGTAGTTAGCCTTTATTCAGCTTTAAATATCTTGCTTATTTTGCACCCACAACTTGATCAATGTCCTTCTGAGTTAGAGGACATTTTAGGAGAGATGGATATGTTCCTTCCTTCAACTAAACATTGCTCTCAAAGATATGCTTTTGCAACCAAATTCAAACAAACAAAGGGGGTTATCTGTCTTGGAGTGAAAAAAGACAAGCTTGAAATATTCCATTGTACTGAAGATAGTAGCAGGTAACAAAAAACTTGCAGTTTTAAATCACTGCAGCTTGCTACTTGTTTGTTCATTTTAAAAAAAAAAAAATTACTGATCTCTGAGTTGCTGCCTGGGTTTTGAGGGTTTTATAGAAATTTAGGGAGTACAAAGGACTCTGACCTATGAAGGCAACATTACATCATTCTTCCTTAAGTCATTCCTAGATTGATGATGCTGAAAAAATCTGACCTGAAAATCCATTTCAAACATTTATTACTATTTCAGCGAGAAAGTACTTCCACATGTCTTATCTACACATTATATTAAAAAGGTAACAGAGATTGCCATTATCTGTTTTGGCATTCAGAACATGCTTCAGTTCCTAAATATTTCTATCTCTAAGTTGTATTGCCCCACTTTTGCCAGTTCTCTTACTGGAATATAGTCAATTAATCCTAAAAAATTGTCTTGTTGACCTTCCTCAAATGTTATAATACATTTTTCAATAAAAAATCAATGCAAACGGAAAATAGTAATCTAATTGGATGAGAATAGTGCAACTGTGTTATACTAGCAGTGAAATAGCTAGACATGAAAAAATGAGAATTTTTATTAGCATTATTTCCAGACAATTGCAACTTTCCAATATAATCACTTTTCAGGTTGTAAAACTATTTGAATTTTTTTTTTAATACTAAATTTCTCAGATATCTGGCATTCAAAGCAACACTTTCAATTTTAGACTCATTTATGCACATGATTGAGATGTATTTTTTGTATATATATTGAGCTGGTTTGTGGCTAATACTTTTTGTGGAGTTTCATAAATTGTTAAGTCCTTGGAAAGATAAATAATTAAAGAGAGATGTGATCTCAGGTTTGGGAAGATGATGAATACAGTTCATCATAAGCCTGCTCCTGCAAAGTCTTCTTGTCTCTAAGCCGTGCCAATTCCTGTAAGAGCACAGATCTCTCTTGCTTGGCAAGTTGACCTATACAGGAAGAACTGCCATGTAAAACCATGACAAATATCTGACAAAATAGCACTTTCTTTATTATTTAAGCTGGGTTATTTTCTATAATACTAATGCTGAAAAATATGCAAATGTGTGTAAGAAGTTAAATACTTGCCTACCTTATCCTTCATCTCTAAATGTTAAATGAACTCAAACAGTTGCTGTTGTAAGACCTGAAGAGGTACAACAATATATTTATTGATACTCACCTAATGTGCCACACACTGGATTTAGTACCTACTTTACATAAATATATATATATGGCTATAATGTTAACCATTCTATTTAATGTCACATGGAAAGATTGACATCAGATTGTAGTTCTTATTGGACTGATATAGTAATGTTATATGTATATCAACCTTTCATTGTTGGCAGCCATTGCAAAAAAATGGACTGCAGAATTAGTTGATCTTCAAAGCCTGTGTGTATAGTTCAGTCTGAAAACACTTAAGAGTCAGACCACAGATTTTAAATTGGGCCTGTACAGGAATGAAGTTGAGAAAGTTACATCATCTCATGCAGCACACAGTATGTTCTGCCAAAGGTTATCTACAGCAAACACACAGTTCACATGTGTAGCTTATTCCCACCTCAGGGAACAACTAGTTCTGACACATTTGTAATGTGTGGATGTGACACGAATGCAAACACAATATGGTTATGCAAACACCGAAAGGTCATGCTCCAAAAATGCTAGGATAGGCTGTTCAGTATTTTCAAGACAGTGTCTGAACACATATAAATGTTGTAAGAGATGTATATTTGGTTTCCAGGATCAGTGGTTTTGGCGGGTCAGAAACAACAGGGTGATGGATGGATACCCCATGCAGATTACCTACTTCTGGAGGGGACTGCCTCCCAGCATTGATGCAGTTTATGAAAACAGTGAGGGGAATTTTGTCTTCTTTAAAGGTAAGAAGGAAAAAAAGTAAGATTTTATGTAATCCTTTTGACTGTGATGATTTCTTGAAACATAACTTGCCTATTTTTACTAATGATTTGTAAATCTTGTTGCAAATTGGTAGCTAAATGAAGAGTATATGAGTTGTTTTCTCATTTGGCAACTACATCTTTAATTTATGATTACCCTCTACAGTACCAGATTATTTGCTCTTACATATTCAGTAAAAATTCATAAGTATAAATAGGAGACAGCAATGCAGTGATCTACCATGAAATCCTTTTTGAAAAACGTGGACTAGGAAGCAACAATGAGCACATTTCCATTATTAATTTTCTTTGTGGTTTTCTTTGCTTTTCTTCTTTTTTACAAATTAACTTCTCATATGTAAATGGCATCTCTGCTAAATATATCTCACTGTACTGCACTGTATGTGTTTCATCTAAGAACTGTGATGTTAGGAGTTTCAAGTGGGAAAAATAATTATCTTTTTCATAGGTGTCTATTTCGTATTTGTAAAGAAACATAAACTCCAGAAAATGGGTGGTATAGATTGAATTGTTGCTAATCATTCTGTTCATAGTTTTGCTCCAGACATCAGCTGTTCTTCAAAATTAAACTTCTTGAACATGAACCTAATTTAGATTTATTGAGAAAATTATCCTATATGTTTAATAAATGCATATTTAGCAAAAAACATTTGCAAATTATGTAAAGAATATTTTGTAAGATGATTTGAGAGAAGAAGAAATGGAATAGATATATAGAGATGTGAAAAATTATTCAGGTATTTAGTGTGATGATTGATTAATTTATTAACTCATTACAAAAAAGGTAGATATTTTTACGTTCTTATATAAAAAATTAATTCATTTTTACAAGCTGAGCCATTGACAGGGAGCTAGAAATAATATTTCATTCACTATGGAAACATGACCTTGGGAACATTAAATGAAAAACATTTAATAACATGCAGAAACACTACTTAGCAGTACAATGAAATTTATGTTTTGCTGATAGGGAAATTGCGTTTTTTATGTGAATTGTAAGGAAAATTGCATTCCATATAGTACATTTTCTATTTATATGACTTCAATACGGCATATGCTTTTACTTCTGTTACCATAAAATGAACTTCAAGCCATTAACTCTGGGAACTTGGTAAGACTGGGAATCATGATCAAGGTACCTTCATCCCTCTGCTCGATTTTTGGGTCCATAGGACATGAGAGGATACAAATATTATTTGGTAGATACACCTTTGCTCACCACTGCTACACAGAGCAAAGGAACTACCCTGTGAATTCCAGAACTCTGCCTGAATAATGCTGGGATCCATTACCTGAATTCCAGATAGAAATGATCAAGCTTACTCTTATACCTGCTTTCTTTTCCTTCCCAGTGACCTTGAAATATGTCTTTTTTTTTTTTTTTTTCATTATTTAACTCTTTACCCAGTGCTAACTGGCTCCTGTTAGGTCTTAGAGGAATGAGTTGATTTGGTAATCTGTAGGTTATAGATCACAAACAACAGAAGAAGGAGGAACTTCTCTATTTTCTACCTGAGAAATTAAACCAGGCTTAATGAAAGCAAGGAGGAGCAGTAGGATTGTGCTCTTAGAAGTCAGAATACAGTGTTTTCCTTTGTCATCCCCAGCTTATATTTTCTGATTTCAGACCAGTTTTGTGCCTTATAGCTGATATTATATGATACTTGAATTTAGTGCTGCAGGTATTTTTCCAAATGATTTATTTTCAAAGTTCCTTCCACCATTTTTCCAGCAACATTTGTATTGCCCCTTTATTTACCAGTCACAAGTCCTCATATTTCCTTCTGTGATTTTTAATAAAAAATTTTGCTTCTCTGCCACTTCTTCATTACACTCAGTATCTAACTGATGGTGTTTGTCTGTCAGTGAAATTCATGTATTTCCACTGCCACAGAATCAAAAGGTTCAACTGAGTCTTTTGTATGGTGTTCTTGAAAATTCTTTTTAACCAGGATCTCAGCTGCCTTGTGGAACAAGATTGCAGAAGTCTATATAAACAGACTGTAGGTAGACAATCATTGTCTTGTTTCTTCCATTCCCTGACAAAGTTTTTTCCTTGGAAAAGCATACATGTCCTCCTCCCAAAGGTGCTAGAAATAGACAAGTTGATGAGATGATGAGCAACTAGAATGTCTTATCCAGGTAGTGTGCTTTACCAATCTAAAACTGGTCTAAACAAGCAAGTTCTAGAAAGAGTCTTAAATCTGAAGTCTGGCATACAGATGTGTTAACAAAGCACATACCTAAGCCAATATTTACATCCATTATTCAGAGAATAAATAGAAAAGGTGAGTGAGTGCCAGCAAAGAACTTGTACTGGATTAGTGTCACTATTAGGTCACTCCTCTGACCTACACCATAGTGTCACCTGTTCCTGCCCTCCCTTTAATGCTGACCCATAACCTCTTGTCAGCTCCTCATCTTTTCCAGTAAGAGCTCCTTGCACTCAACTTGGTCAATAGCATGACACCCCCACCTCCTGTCTCCTTCCTAAATAACCTATAGCCTTTTATTCCAACACTCTGTCATAGAAGCCTTCCCACTATGTCTCTGTGACCCCAATAAGATCACAGCCCTGTAGATACGTGCACATGTCCAACTCCTGTTGCTTATTCCTCACAATGCATATGTCTTTATAGCGGCATTTAATTTGGTGCCCCTGATGCAACCGACTTATTGGCTGGAGTGGCTGGAATTCCTTTGTGCTGTTCTTCAGTTGCTCTCCTGCTGACCTGAGATCCCCCTCCAGGCTCTGGACATCTCCTGGCACTGGCATCAAACTGGTCAGAGTGGGATGGATTGAGGTTCCCCTCTACCATCAACTATAGTATAAAGTGCTCTTTACAAGCTTGGCAAGCCTATGAACAAAGATGCTCTTCCCTTTCTCTGCCAGATGGACCCCATCAGCCTCCAGTAGACCAGACCGTGCTCATAAAGTACACAGTAATGTGGTGGATAGCTGCTTATAAAAACCAGATGTTTACGTGCTTGTTATTATTCACTGCTGGTGTCTATGCTGAATGCTAATAACAAGATGGTACCATAAAGAGACCTTTTTTTTTTTTTTTTAAAATGAGAAAATGGGACTAGTAAAATTCATTATGTGTACCTGTGGGAATTTATATCATGCTAGAAATGAAATTGTCAAGCCATCTGTGCTGTTGAATGTCATGGTAAACCAAATGTAGCAATAGAAGGCTGCTGTAAAACTCATACTACCTGTGTCTTCATCATAACTTTCAACTGCATTTACCCCATGGCCTGACAGTTTTATATTTATATATCATATAGTGTCAGATCATGGAACAGAGAAATGACAGAAACTTGATGTGGGAAATAGAGAATGAAGAAAAAAGAAGCATGAATAGTAATTTCAAGATCCTAGTACAGAGACATTTGACCCTAGATTGAAAGACCAAAAATAAGAGGAAAGGTGACTGAGAAAAAACAACATTCAGAATTAGATATTAGATATTTTAACTGATTTCAACTGCATGTAATTCTTTAAAATTTTGAGAATTCATCTCATCACCCTAACAGTGATTATATGCCACGCACTTCCTGCACTACACACACATCATAATTGCAAATAATAGGAACAAAAACCTCAGTAGCTGACAACCCAGGAGTACAACTATTTAGCATTCCAATTCTATAAAGGAAAAACTACACTTGCTAAAAACTGCATAGTTTGCAGTAGTCAGTAGGCAGTTAAATAGTTTGAAGAATATCTAGTGGTAAATATTCGTTATTTTAAGTGAAGCATAGCAACACAGGTATCCTTTATTTCCAGCGTTTTTTTTTTTTTTTAGAATGTCAAAGGTACATGTTGAGAGACTTCAAATAATTGCATGGTTCATCCTTCTCAATTGTTTCCCTACAGTGATGATATTTAACAAAGTTTTATTTCAAAAAGTAAGACATTTTGACTTTTTTGTCATTTATTTCATTCTCAGCTTGTGACCTTACTAATCTGCTTCTTATTATATTAGGTCATACATTAGGGAATAAAAGCAGAGATATGAAACATTCTGAAGGTTGGCCAGACTTCATGAAACATGTGGTGCTTTATTCACTGTGAGAATAACAAAACTACCAATGAGAGCTTAAAAGAACAACTTTGTAAAATAAATACACTGGTGGTTTCTGCCAAGGGCATAGGTTATGACTCTAAAGAAGCATTAGTTATCTATAAGAAGAATAAAAATTTAACTATTCTACTTTTGTCTTATATTCTTTATCTCCATTATAATACAATTAATGGAGTGTATTGACTATTTACTGGTGGGAATGAAACATGAGCTACGTGAAAGCATACTGACAAGCATTACATTGCAATACATTTTAAGGTACATAAATATAAGTTAGGAATAAAATTAGCTCGTTCTTATCACAGTTGGGCATTTTTGGCATTAATTTTCAGCTTTGACTTCTCCTAATATTGGCTTCTGATTTTCTGAAATCCTCTTATCAATAGTCACTCACTTTCCTCCAGCTGAGGGACAGAAGCAAAATAGAAAAGAAATCCAAAACAACCAAACTAAACGAACCACCTAAAACCTCCTAAAAAAAACACAAACAAAAAAACAAAGTAAAAACTTTCAGCCAGATGGAACATTTGGATTTCTTATATACAGTACTTCTCATTAACAATCAACATAGTCACAGCAGACTAAACATGTCTTCCAAAGCAAATGTTAAATAAAATTCCCTCTAGTTAGCATCAATAGGTCTTGCTCATATATGTTAGAGCTCTCAATGTTTTACTGTCTCCTTAAAATACAGTTAAATTTAACTTTTCTCAGTTTACTAAGAAAGAATTTCCTTCTTAGTAAGAAATGATATGAAGAATTTAGTTTCTTAAGTCTATTCCCACATCTAGACTTTTCTTCTACTTCAGTATATCTGAATATGTAACAAATACCTGGCTCAGTGGTGCCATCACTTCTAACACTGTGTGCTCAACCCTTGCTTATTTTGGTATGACCTGATCTGGTTAATACTTAATTTTGCCTCCTAGGGTATGGCTGTTAATGATCTATTCTTAACAATTGCTTTTACTTTTATTCCTTGTGAGGCACAGAGAAATGTATTGGCATTACATACATCACAACATATGCCTCTCAATGCTGTGCAACAGCTGTCATTTTGAATGATCCTCTGAAATAGAAAAGAGCTGGCTCAGTATCCTTCACTGGATGCCATCTGTTGTTCACACCATAAGTACCAACTAGTAAGGTCCAAAACCCATGACTTGTCTTGCGTTTGAAACTGCCATTAACATCTGAAACCGTCTGTGTCCAGTCGTGTGAATTGGCAAAAGTATAAACCACATGGGAGGAGGGACAGAGAATGATGGAAAATGCTCATCTCTGTCAAGATCAAACCCTATAAGTGAATTTTCTAAGGCATCTCACTAAAGGTAAATCACAGATTAGCACAGACCTTAATCCCAGGTCAACAGAGACCTCAGCTTTCCATGACTGTTCTTCATAGATCTCTGTGTTTCTTTTATTTTTACTGCTTCAAATGGCTCTGATCCTACTCATTCTTTGAGTCCTTTTTTCTTTCAACTGGCAGGGGCGAGAAGATGGATCTGTTGATCAAACTGTAGTGTCTGTGCTTGGAAGTGGATGACAAGCAGCTGTAAAGAAGCTGATAAAAAATTAACTCTGGAAACCCATCATGGCAGGGATGGAAACTATACCCCCTCTCCTAGTTAATACTGTGATAAAATGAAAACATGCTTTAAATCACCACAGTAAACACAGGGAGATTAGAAAAACCCTCACTTTAAACACACATTTAGTATCACTGGGGGACAGCTAAAATATAAAACCAACTGCAAAACATCTCTCCAGATTTTCCCTCTTGATGATTCGGCATACATCTGATCCTAGCTCTTTGGGGTAATATTACATTACCTTATAAAATATTTATGCAACACAGTACCTCAACCCCCTGAATCTGTGTAACAGCCAGTCTAGCCTTACAGGTAAGTACAAAGACTAATATGAACAGCCATGATTTTGTCTCTTAAGTCCTCTTTTCATTTGTCTTAGAGCAAAACATATTTTCAAACTTTCCCCCTTACATTTTCAGTATTATCATCATAAATAACAATGGATAGACCAAAGTGAAGTATCCAATGAGGCCAATTCAATCTGTGCATCTTCTCTAGACCTTTCTGTGATTTAACTCAGAATTCTGAGTCCACATGATGTCAGAGTATCTTATTCAGTATAATTATTACCAAAAATAGCAATGCTTTTTGGAAACATGGACGAAGGTAGTGCTTTGAAGAGAAAATAAACACATTTCCTGCACAATGGAGGCTATAGTCTAGCTTGAAAAGAGTGTCCCTGTGGTCTAGGTGACAGTGAAAAGAGAAGACAGGCATCAAAGCAAGCTCTTCAAATAAGTACATAAATGCAAATTATGCTCCCTTTCCCCTATTTCTAGGGGGCATATGAGGATCTTTATTCCCTTTTTTTTCAGCCAAAGCTGTCTGTGTTTGAAAGAGAAGGCTCTGCTGAAAAGACACAGGTGAGAAGTGTGTTTTGAAGAAGAATTAGAAGAAAGCAAAAATGTAAAAAGAAGATAGTTGCAAAAGTAGGACAGGAGGCACAGTATGTTGAGAAGACCCTAGGGGGACAACACTATTATTGAGGAAAATATTGGACTGTAGGCTTAATATGAAATGATGAACCAGGTGAGATAATTGTGGAAGTGTTCAGTGGGGAAGAGCATGTCTAGGAAGCTAGAGCAAAAACTAAATCTTGGGAATTGGAGTTGTGGACTGGTGAGGTAAGCTACAAGAGAGAGCACAAGGAAGCATCCAGTCTAGAAACAGGTATAAGGGAATCTGTGCTATAAAACACTGGTGCAACTTCTGCTTCTGTAAGCATGCATACCCCTATATAGACAGCATGTTTATCTAGTAGCTGCAACAGCAGGGATTCAGCCACTGAGCACTGCAGTCCAGGAAACACTAGGCTATTATTCATATTTAGGACAGTAACCTGAGTGACCTGGGTAATCTGAGGTTTGTATAGACATTGTGCTAACACCAGCTATGTAAAGCTATACAACTACCTTGTATTTTTGGCATGTCAGTTGGGTGGTTTTGAATGCTTTGCCACCTACATCCAAAGGTTAAGTCTTACTGCCGCTGGCAACCCCACATTACTTTCAGAGACAAAAGATTTTCGCCTGTGGGACTTCAGAATCTCAGTTGGCTGTCTAGGGCACACTAGAAAATATGTAAAAAATTTTAAATCATACGGTTATTTCTGAAACAAGCATACATCCTTCATATGTAATTTAACTTTTTGAGAAGTACAGAGTAGTAAAAGTATATGGTGTCTATGAGAAAAGAAATTTCTATTTTTGATTTATATGCTTTCTTACCTTATTTTCTTATAAAATTCACTCTTCTTTCTTCATGAAATGTAAAACTGTTTTGTAGCATTTCTGTGAATATATTACATTATCAACCACAGATCCTCTTAAGATGACTTCATTTTCATTCTGGTTTTGATCACTACATAGCTGGTATCAAATTATTCTGTGGGCTTATTGAAAGGAAGATGCTTTATAAGTGCAAGGTATCTATAAGGCATATTTAATTTTGCATTATCTGCAGTGACAGAACAATTTTCATTTCATTGTGTTTGGCAGAAGCACTACTATAGCCCTTTGGGAGTCTTTCTTAAGAGTGTACCAATATTGAGAGTACTGATGACTAACACACATATATGCATGTGTATGTTATATGCTTTTGCACAGGTAACAAGTTCTGGGTTTTCAAGGACACTACTCTCCAGCCAGGTTATCCTCATGATTTAATAACACTTGGAAGTGGAATTCCTTCCCATGGCATCGATTCAGCAATTTGGTGGGAAGATGTTGGAAAAACTTACTTCTTCAAAGGAGATAGGTTGGTATAAGAAGTCTGCAAGGAAACAATTTCATGAGTATCATCTAAATATGTTAACCTTTTTCTCTTTCTCAAAAGAAGTCAAGACAATTAAGCAGTTTATATTCTGTTGATGAAATTAACTCCTCCTGTATAGACAGTCGCACTGGTTTCACGTTTCTTGTAACTTAAACTATATTTGTGTGAATATCCGGAAATGTGTATGTGTATATCCAGTGGAAAAGTTATGTTTTAGAAGTCAACCAGCAAGTCACAGTTGTGGCAAATTTAAACTCAAATATTCAAAATAATGTATTTGTGTACACTCTTACCTGCTTCTTTTTCTCCAAATTTCTAAACCCTAGCACATAAGCAGGGAAGACATGACCCAAAGCTTTTTTAAGTTAGTGAAAATGACATATTTGCTACTATTTAAAAATAAAGTATAAAAAGAAGATGACAGCTAAACCTGGAAGCTAGAGAAGGATTTGAGGAGTTTGTGGGAATTCTTTTTAAATAAATATTATAGTTCCCTTCAGAAGTGACACTTATATTTATGATTAATAATAATAATAAAAAAAAACCACAGAAAAAATGTAAAATCTGAGTTATTTTCCTTTCCTGAAAGAGATTTGCACTAGTCACTTAGTCACTTAGAGATTTGCACTTAGTCACTAGTCACTTAGTCCATGTCTTCATTGGCCTGTCTATTANATGAGGAAAGTAGATAACTAAGTAAAATTTTAGTTGTGTTTGAAAACTAGGTATCATCACAAGCAGTCAGTTTCCACAGTGAAGTAGAAAGTCATCTAGATTTGCTTCCTATTTTTGAGTAAATTTTTTTTAAAATGTAAATTCCTTTTCAGGTAATAATTTTCCACCTCCACATACATATTATTAAAGTATATACAGGAGGAATCTTTTGTGACTTGGATGTTCTTTATGCTTTATTCAGCAGTGTCCTTTTATATTTCCATGCATAGGCAGTTACTTGAAGCCAGGATTTTCCTGAAACACCNGGAAGTGGAATTCCTTCCCATGGCATCGATTCAGCAATTTGGTGGGAAGATGTTGGAAAAACTTACTTCTTCAAAGGAGATAGGTTGGTATAAGAAGTCTGCAAGGAAACAATTTCATGAGTATCATCTAAATATGTTAACCTTTTTCTCTTTCTCAAAAGAAGTCAAGACAATTAAGCAGTTTATATTCTGTTGATGAAATTAACTCCTCCTGTATAGACAGTCGCACTGGTTTCACGTTTCTTGTAACTTAAACTATATTTGTGTGAATATCCGGAAATGTGTATGTGTATATCCAGTGGAAAAGTTATGTTTTAGAAGTCAACCAGCAAGTCACAGTTGTGGCAAATTTAAACTCAAATATTCAAAATAATGTATTTGTGTACACTCTTACCTGCTTCTTTTTCTCCAAATTTCTAAACCCTAGCACATAAGCAGGGAAGACATGACCCAAAGCTTTTTTAAGTTAGTGAAAATGACATATTTGCTACTATTTAAAAATAAAGTATAAAAAGAAGATGACAGCTAAACCTGGAAGCTAGAGAAGGATTTGAGGAGTTTGTGGGAATTCTTTTTAAATAAATATTATAGTTCCCTTCAGAAGTGACACTTATATTTATGATTAATAATAATAATAAAAAAAAACCACAGAAAAAATGTAAAATCTGAGTTATTTTCCTTTCCTGAAAGAGATTTGCACTAGTCACTTAGTCACTTAGAGATTTGCACTTAGTCACTAGTCACTTAGTCCATGTCTTCATTGGCCTGTCTATTAATAAATGGAAAGAATATTTGTCTGCTTTATAGAGATGTCAAGACAACTCATTAATTTTTGAAACCCTCCAAGTTATCTGAATTGTGGATTTTGCAGGTTTTCATACGGTGTTTGTTGATTGATGTATTGCTGTGAAAATTCTATGTGCTCAGATAAAAAATATTCTTTATTAATAACTGTAATGTTTCTATTAGTATTATTAAAAATATGACTGCTTTTGTTACTGTGTGGTACTTAGGGATCCCTGATAGTATTCATGGATGACTTAAGAAGCTAATTTAATGCATATCATAGAATATGTTTAGCACATATAGTAATTNGGTAATAAAATAGAATATGAAAAGAACAAGCAGAGAGGAAACATCTGCTGACAGAAAATTTGCTACTTAGAGTTAAGAAGCACAATGAAGCTCAGCAGGATATAAATGCAGTACAGTATGTTAGAAGAAGATTGAACATGAGCCTTGCAGAGATAATTGAGCTATTAGAGGATATTGACCATCAGTGGGAATAAACCCATATACCACTATGTGTATATAGTACACAATGTGTATTGCTTATATCACATTTTTTTCTTAATGCAAAGTTAGAGTTGGATTCTCCTGCTGGTTTTAGTAGTATGTGTAAGTCTGTTAAAGGTGTGGATCTTTTCTTGAAGAAGGTATAACATAAATGTAACTTCTTGGTACCATAAATTAGGAATGAAAGGAAAACAAACAGTTATGCCAGAATCGATGTAACAAAGCACGTTCCACCTTGTGTAACTCAAGGACCTGCATACTTACTTTGTTTTGACCATAATCTGTAGTTAAGAAGCTCCAGAGCAGGATCTAGACAGAATTAAATATCCCAGAAAAAATAGTATACATAAAAAAAGTTAGAGTAATAGAATACAAAGCATCAAATATTTGCTATAAAATAAAAACAATAATTAAAAACCAATCAACCAAATAAACAAACAAACAAAAAAATCCCATAAACCAAACCAGCAAGAAGATTTGAAAGTCCAAACAGTAAATGCAGTTGTAATACTGGTATGTCTAAAGCAGCTATGAGGGAACATTTTTGTTAATGTCTGAAATTATCTATTTAAACAGAAATTATAATTCTTCCAAACAATTATATGAAACTTAAAGAGGGGGAAAAGATGACTACAGACAACATTTTTCCCCTCTTTCATTCCTCTTCTACCAGAATTGAGTAGTGCAGGACTAGATAATCACAGGTTTGCTGCACTTCTTGACACAAGGCCTTGTTTATGCCCCTGTCTGGTGTGAATGGTTTTAGGTACTTAAGAGTTGAAATGAATATATTACTTTCATAAAACTTAGTCATCCAGTGGTTCAGTATATCATTAAGTAAATAGGCTTACATATAGAACATATTTTAGCAAATATTTTCAAAATTCTCTTTTTCTAAACTTACAAAGTGGACTTTCATTTATTTTCTCTCTGTTACTTCATCAGTCTTTGAGATACAGTACCACAAATTTATATAGTTTGTAAAGCTCAAGTCATCATTAGGGAGTTTGCTTGTGAACTTTTGTCCTGCCAAGTAGAATCAAGACTAGGCTTTTCCTTACCCTGTAGACATGCTTATTGCAGCACAGATTGCTGAGGTAGTATTGTGATCAATCCTTCCCTGATAGGATATCTCTCTCATCAATGCTGAAAAAACCAACAGTTTGGGGACTTCTGTGTGTGGACTGAGTTTGTCCTCAAAGGCTTTTAATGGCAAAGTATATTTTTTAAAGTAATTTATGGATAGTGGAAAAACAGACAGTGTTATTAAAAGAAGGAGCTCAAAAGGTGAAAAGGTTGGAAGAGAAATAAGGAAAATGAATGAAATTATGCAGAAAGTAAATAGAGTTCTAGGATAGATGGATAAAGATTTATTTTTTTTTAATGCAAACTAAAGATGAAGAAAACTTAGAGTCAAAAGATGAGGAAGAACTGGTTTCAATAGTGTTGATGTTAGTGCTTTGCTTACTATTACATGTTGTTCCTTTCTGCATGTAAACTCTCAAAAATGTTACATTTCCAAACGAAGAGCATTGCTTTGTTGGCTGGTGACGAGATTAAGAAATCAGGCTATAAAAATAATTTATGCATAAGAAAAAATAAAACTGTTTTTTTAATCTAACTTGTTAACTCTTAACCCACTTGAAATGTGCCACCTTTTAATGTCATTGAAAGTTTAAAGCCAGAGAAATGCCTCACAGGGAGCATTGTCTAAACTGAGTTTAGACCATTTTATTTAAAAAAAAAAAAAAAAGGTGAATCAATTAGGGTGTCTGAGTACCTTCACAGGGTTGAAATATCATCCATGTAAGGACTTTTTAATATATGAGGAATGATGATAACAAGAATTTCTAAAAACTGCAATCAAGTGAGGAAAAGGGTCAAGTTTTAGCAGTGACCAGTGACCAGATTATCAGTGATGGTGATATATTCTCAGGCTTTTGATGTCCTGAAATGGTGAGTGGCTGCCTTTTAGTGTAATTTTTCATATGAATAAAGCTGATTGTGGAAAAAAAAAAAAAGTTGTCCTAGAAAACTACACTCTAAATTAGTGGGATCAGTCAAAATATCAAATGACCCACCAAAATACATCAGGATACACAGAGGATACTAGAGTATTCTTAGAACCAGCTTATAAGATATGCATAGAAATTTAACAAGCAGTATAAGGAAAAAGAAATTATCAATGTTATTTGTAAGTGTAAATAAAATCACAAGTGTAAATTCTTCTTACATGTTCAAGATTATTAGAATTTTCATGCTGAAGCTTTTTAAATTTGAGAGGGGCTTGCAAAAAGGCACAGAAGCAAGTTGAATTTTGTATCCTTCTGCATCTATGTAGTGATAATTAAATGAAAAGCTACTGCAATGCATACATATAAATAGTTAAATTAAGATTGCTGAGAGTATTTTAATCTGAATCTGCTGATATTTTTATTACTAAAACATTATGTAAAACATTAATGTATGTTTTTTACATATGTTGCATCTCTCTGTGTCATTGTAAAAAAGTCCTAAGCATCAGAAGTGTGGTGATTATAAGTGAGATGCATGCTGGCTTCCTTGTCAAAGTGCAAAATCTTCTGTCTGCTTGCATGAAACAGTTGTTCAGTCAGCAAATTGATTTCTTTTTAATCTGGTTGTATGTTCAAAGGGAAGAAGTCAAGTATTCCCATTTGTGGCTAGTGAAGATAGCAAGTGTTAGAAGGGGAACATATAGAGTTACTTATCTGCTATCTTACAAATGAGCTTTTTTTCCTTCCTAAAAAATTTCAGGTATTGGAGGTACAGTGAAGAAATGAGATCCATGGACCCTGGTTATCCCAAGCCAATCACAATCTGGAAAGGTATCCCAGAATCTCCTCAGGGAGCCTTTGTCCACAAAGAAAATGGTATGCAAACACATTCTTGTTTTAATGATTTACTTACACCCTCTATGTAGGATAGAGCAGTAGAGGGATGATTGGCTATTCAGGTGAAGTAGTGAAGGAATTCTTGATTTCTGAACAGAATATTTCTTGCTATAAATCCGGCTTTAGTAAATATGGCTGGTTGTTTCCATGTACCATTTAATGTAAGGGAGAAAAAGCTTTCAAATTTAGTATTAGAAACATACTTTCCTATTTTTTTTTCCTCTGTCTTAATTCGCTTTATTTTTGTTCTCTGCTGAATTATAGGATATCTTATAAAAAGCTTCATAAACACAGTATATTTCTATTGAATTGTCAAGGTGTTGACTGCTTAAACAGCCGTGGAAGTTACTGCTTTCATTCTGAAAAACTAGAGAAGAGAAGCCAAATCTTTATATAAGCATATATTCCCTATGAATTTATGTAAATCAAAGATGTTGTAAGCCCATGAGGCACAAATACAGATAACAGGATATTAATATGAAGCATTATTACATGCATCAAAATGCATCATCACATGCCTAGAACCTCATGTGGACACACATCCAAATGAATGAGAGCAGCCAAAATCTCCATCTTATGAGAATTCAGTGCTACCCTGGGGATGTTGGCAGATAGCCAACAGAGCCTCAGTTGCACAGAGTTTACATCCCTTTGATGGGAATAAAAATATGCATTTGTTGTCACTTTGTTGGACAATTGTTATGTGGCATATATAATTTATTTATTTATTAGTAGGTTCTGAGTTTATTCTGTTTGCTTTACAAGACAGCAAACATATATATTACCATATTATTTAAATTCCTCTTAATAAGAAAAATATTTATATCATTTTATAAATCATCTCAGTCTTCTATTTCAACCTCCAATTTGAATAATTAATTTACCATGGAAATGTTTGGATTTGGGTTGGATTTGGTGGGTGGTGTTTTGTTTTTTTTGGTTTGGTTTTGGTTTTGTTGGGTTTTTTTTCAGAAATATGTTTAATTGCTTTCTTACTTTGTTTTATCCAGAAGTAGAAACCCTCTCTGTATTCTGGCCTTTTGGCTAGATCAAAATTTTTTTGTGTTGCTTTTAGCAGGAAAGTAGGTCAGTCAAGATGATATTCTGCGTACATCACACTCAGTAACTGTTTGCAAATACATGTGTGGAAATAGTTGCAAATATTATGAATGCACAAAGTGCATTTTTAAAGATTTACATCCAAAAGGAATTTTAAAAAAATATACACAAATATATATATACACATACATACATGTACATACACACACACATATATATACATGAGTGTGTCTGTATATATGGGTTTGGGGTTTTTTCTTACCTTGATTGCATTCCCCATAACACATTTTCTGTATTTAGCTTGGATGCACGTGCCTCCCATTAGAAATGAAAACTGTCTTACTATAACACCCAGACCAGTGAGTTTGAAAGCACTGCAGAGGCAGAGCACTCATTCCTAAGGCAAGAAAGACTTTTAGTTACATTAAAGCCACTTCTCATTTTAACCTCAGTGGTTTTGATAGTCTACCTGACTCTTTGAATGAGAAAGTTGGTAAAACATGACAAGAGATAATGGAGGAAGTGAAAGGAAAGAGGGAAGTCTTGAGCATCTCAGAAAGCCTGTAAGGGCCCCAGGGCAGAAAAAGGGACTGAAAATGACACCATAAAGTTCCCAATAAGATCACTAAGACATTGTCCTTGAAATCAAGAAAATAAAAGCTTTAAGGTACAGTTCACAATTCCACTGTCATGTGTATGAGGAAAGAAAGAAACAAAAGTAGATACAAATAAGAAATATCACAGCTTAGTTGTAAAGAAATTGATTGTAATTTGTCTGAAACTGTTTTTATTCTTTGGACAGAAGCAGAGTTGATAAAGAAGTTTTACTATATACTATCATAAGAGAACATCTGAAATCAAGTCTTTCAGTGAATACATTTCATTTAAAAGCATACTTTTTCCATTCCTTTGTCTTTCTATTGTGTAAACTATGCAAATAAGCACCTGCAATAGCGCTAATCATGAAAGGGTTCCCTTCACTGATGGCAAAAATATGGGGTAATCTTGCATTAAGAGGCTTGGGAAGGATGAGAAAAAACAATTTCCCTCACTAGTCAGCATCCTGACTCAGTGTCCTAAAAGCTTGGTAACGTACAGATAACATCTTTGTAACTCTCCTTGATACTTCTCATATTGTGAATTGTCTTCTAACACTGTGGTAGTAACTCTTAGGAGAAGGTGGAGAAGAAATTTCCTTTCTTTTTTCCCCTGGAATCTGAGATCACACAAAGTTCTCCAGATAGGAGAAATTTTTGTTTCTACCTTGAGAGCAGCACAGAAAAGTTTATCTCCCAACTAGAAATTCTGCTAAAGTGAATGGTGAGGCAATCTTTAGGGAGAAAAAAGAGAAAAAGCAGTCTATTAGTCCACTGGCCTTTTTTTTTCCCTTGTACTTACTACATAAGTACATTTAACATATTAGTGACTGCTAAGCCCTTCAATGCTGTTTAGGTCAGGTATTGCACTCACTACTCTCAGTGACTAGTACCCAGAAAATTGTAAGTAGCAGCTTCCAAAGCAGGCTCAACAAGCCAAGATTAGATTAAATTACTTTCAACCACTGTGTGAAGTCATTTGTTCTGCCACAAGAAGCAGTAAAACTACTCAGTCTCTTAGAACTACCCTTCTCTGCTGGTAACTTCCATCTTTCATCTCTAACTGGCTGTTATCCTGGTTCCTGCCTCAGCAAAAATGGCAGAGAAGTTTAAATACCTTCAGAGTTTTCCAGTGGAAAATGTGCTCTGATTACAAAATTTTTATTGTATCTATAGTGGCTGGCAATTCCTTTACTCCTTTGATTTTAGGAGTTTTAATTTGACCTTTTGTTGTATAATATCAATTACTACTAATTAATATCTGTATTCTGACTTAGCTGTACCCCGATGTATACATACATGTACTCTGCATACATGTACTAATATAGATTTAGAGATGTCATATCTTTTTATGGTCTCTATGTGTGTATTAAAATATTGATAGAGATAAAATATCAAGCTTCCATACTTGAAATATTTATCCAGGACCAGTATGTGCAATACTTTCATATATACACATTATTAATGAATGATGTGGCTCAAAATACTGAAATTTTGCATTTTGTAGTACTTTTCATTTAAACTAGAGATTAATTTAAGGAACTTATATATGCCAAAATTTAAAAATTTCATCATATTTGAAGAATTCCAGTCCCCTTTTTTGTTTTATTCCAACTGGAATAGAAGTAATTTTCTGAACAAGCCTAGCTACTGTCGTGATACAGCTCAGTACTTTTTGTTTCTTTTATTTTTTTGGTTTTGACCAGTACTAGACCTTTCAAGTGATCTAACATATTCTCATGTAATAAAACTGCTAGGGATTAAGAAAAAGAAAATGATACCTTTTAATTGGCTGGGAAGGCTATCAAAATTGGAAAAAAAAGAAAAAAAAAAGAATGTTGAAATACTCAAATATTCTGAAAATGATACTAGATGATGAAGCTTTTTTTTACAGTTTGAGATGCAAAATATACACTCAAAGTTTTCTTTCTTTTTTTAGAGTTGTAAGAAAATAACTGCTGATTGAATAGGTGGTTACTAATATTATCTTCAGATAGACAGTTACCAACCTTTTCAGGAAGCATTGTTAAAACGATGAATAGTGCCCAGTCTGCCCTAGTAGGTTTTAGTACTGCAGAAAATAAGCTGAGGCCTATAAAGTGATGATACAGAAAAATCCAGCTGTTTCCATTCAGTTCATAAGCAGTAGAAGGAAGTTCATTTATCCTGAAGGGTTGTTTCTTGCCAGATTAATGTAATTTTTCAGTTGGGTTAATAAAGTAATGTAGTTTTTCGGCAAGAGTCATGTTTTTTTCTCCATTTAGGCATGTTTAATCTTAACAAAGGATTGCAACTGAATGAACAAATACCAGTTCTTTTAAGGAAACTTAAATCTGGTTACACCCGTTTTCTCATGTGAAAGGTGCTGTTACTGTATCCAGTTTCCTTCTGGAGTACAGAATAGAATAGTACAGCAATAGGCTATGTGCCATTGAAGAGGGACAGTTCGTATTTCTGGATAGCATAGCAGAGCATTGCAATTTATTTCAGTGGACTTCCCATCTTGTAGAGGTTGTGATACCTTAAAGTTCTGGCTCTGAGGATTCCAACTCCAGCTGGATTTTCAGTGTATGAACAAATCAACTCTACCCTGGCTTATCATAGACCATATTCTCTGAAATTCTTTAATTATTTTTTTTATAATGAAAGAAAATAAAATCCCGATTTATTGAGTAAAAAAAACCAAAACCCCAAAAGCAACAAACCACACAAACCTCAATGTTATATTTTCTAGAGACAGCAAAGAAATTAAATTTCTAAAGACTCAAAGTCTATGCCTTACATATTTTTATTTTTTTAATTGCAAAAAGAAAAATTGATACCAGTAGTTTCCATCGTGGTGTGTTGATGACATGATTTGATATGACCGTGAATAATTGCAACTTTCTTTCTCAGGCTTCACATATTTCTACAAAGGGAAAGAATACTGGAAATTCAATAACCAGATGCTCAGGGTGGAACCTGGCTATCCCAGATCCATCCTCAAGGATTTTATGGGTTGTGATGGACCAACAGATCGAGATAAAGACCGACACAGCCCTCAAGATGACGTTGACATTGTCATCAAACTGGACAACACAGCCAGCACTGTGAAAGCCATAGCCATCGTCATTCCCTGCATCCTGGCCTTGTGCCTCCTTGTCTTGGTTTACACTGTGTTCCAGTTCAAAAGGAAAGGAACACCCCGCCACATACTGTACTGCAAACGCTCTATGCAAGAGTGGGTGTGATGTAGGGTTTTGGTTTTTTTCTTTCCCTCCCAGGAGTTTGTGGTAACTTGAGATTCAACACAAGAGCTGTTATGCAGTTTCCTAGCTAGGAGCGGGCATCTGTCAGTCTGAAACAAAGCTGATCTCTAAAACCCAGGGGGTTGCCTGTTCTGTGCATGAGTGGCGATTTGCTCAGCTGGGAAGCTTCCATGATACAAAGTATCTGCTGTTTCTTCAGTCCTTTGTCTTTCTTTGTCATTCGATTCTAGGCCTTTCCTCTGCACGCTCAATGCCCTCTAAACTATCAGGATTACCTAAAGAAGAGGAAAAAAAAAATCTCCAATGTTTCTACATTTTTTCCCTTAAGGCCTGTTCCTGTTTGAAAAATTTTTTGCTGAAAGTAATTTTTTTTAGAGAAACACAACAACCAACAATGGAACTTTCAGGAAAGTGAGAAGACCCAAAACAGCTTTGTCTCCAAAGAGGATTGCTTTCTGTCTGCTACAGATAAAGTCCTATACTCCTACTACCAGTTTTGTCATGTGGGAGACTCGGATGACATGCAGGACTTCAGACTGTTCGGACAGCCATTTTCCAACAAACAAGGGGCCAAAATATCTGCAATATAGTAACAGCCTTAATAATACATTCATTTTGTGTTTTTTACAGCTGCTCTGGGCTATGTCCTCAATGTTTTAAACTCATTTATATTCAATTCTATATTCAAGCAGAACCTTTTTATTGGTTTGTTTGATTTTTGGTTGGTTTTCCTACATAATCTTTCCCAAGCTGTATGAAGCCGACTGCCCCAGGCCTTTCATAGGTCTGTCAGGAGCACTCATTCCAAAGCATGGTAAAAAGCAGTGTGTCAATGAACTAAGCAACAGACATGCTATTGCTAAACTTGAGACTGGTATTATATTGGTGGTGTAACCCTTTGAGAACTATTGCATCCGTTTTCAGAGTCTGGTGGATGTTAATCTTGGTTGTCATTAAATTATGGGATTATGTTTGAGTAATACAGGTTTAAAACAAAAATTAGTTTTTCAAAACAGATTTCCTGTGACTGTGTTTTTAGTTATTTGCATTATTGATAGAAATGCATTTGTAACATAAATAGAATACAAAATGTTTACCAGTACTTTCTTTTTAAACGAACCAAACCTATTTTAATAATTTCTACCACTTAGGAAGGATTTTTCTGAAATGGCAACAATTTTATAGCTTAGCCTCTTAAGCATCTTGGATTTCTCTTTTGAAACTATGTTGCATGATAGTTCCATTTGCCTCTGCAGAGGTACAGTTACATTTTGAAAGGAAAGGTAAGATGATGACTCTGATATTGCATGCGTATCCTCTGGTGTGTTACCCCTTTGCATGTTCATCATAGTTCTCAAAGGGTTAATCAAATTTCTGGCCTTCAGTCAAACATGGTATCACTGACAGTGCTGAGGGACCACCAAAACATTTTGTCATTCTGTGTGATTTGTGCTGACAGCAGTATTGTCATTTTCATGTGACCTGCAGAGCAGGTTTGTATCAATATTTTTTTCCTAGAGAAAAGTCAGCAACTGACAGACCTCTTTATTGATTTAGGAGCTGCTTCTCGCAGTGATAGGCTTTACAGTCACTGGGCTGTGAACTTATTAAAGATGGTCAGAATGATGCACCCCAAAAGTTAGACACCTGGTTTTTTATGAAAGCCAGAATTTGAGGGGAGTAACTTTTGCAACAATGAACAGCTTGCCTTGAACTTGATTATTGACCTGTTGACTGTCATTACCAAGTTAAACATTGTCTTCTGTGAACAGTTTCACTGTCTGAATTTCCTTAAAGTGTACTGTCCTATGTCTTTGACCTTTTACTTGCAAACTGGCACAAATTGAAGGGAATCTGGTGTTGCAAATGAACTAAGATGAGTTTTATTTCTTGAAAGGCCTGATAGACATGATCCAAAATTTGAGAAAAAAGCATTGAAATGTTTTAGTAGGAAAGAACTGACATAGACTAAAATATTTATGATAGGTCTGTAGAAAGGTATTTTGCTATGTATACATGCACACTCTAAAAATGAACTACAGCAGAAGTTAATTTTTATTTAACTTGAATACATTTTTCAGTATAAAATTATTATTTCTACAAATAGCTAGTTATTGATGAAAAGGTTATAGGAAAGTATTAAAATACTTGAAATGGCCAGTACGGGCTTTTACATAAAATGAGACTTTTATACTACATTCAACCAATTTCTTACTGGTTTCTTAATCCACATAACTGGATCACTTTTTAGAGAGTGTAGGTATATATACGTATATATTATGATTATTATTGTTTTGGTAATGGATAGCTTGACTGCCTTGAATTTATATTTATATTGAGCATAGCATGAAAAATAGTATGCCTTTTTTTCAATTACATGATTTTATATTGATTTGAGGACTTACAAACATATGTGGCATGCTATAAAGCATTGCAAACTTATTTCTTAGAGTATAAACAGATATACATATGTATGGTTAACAAAAATGAAGATTAGAAAAAGATATAGTTTTACAACAAATATGCAATGCAGATGGCATTTTGGAGATGTTTTGTAGAAGTACTGCATACTGTAGGTTAGAAGCGCACCAGTATCAGCCCATAGCATTATTTAGTAAATCCAATTCAGTTGTTGCTGAAAAGATAGTTTATTGACAGTTTAGTATCACAGGATTCTTACTGGAGATCAGCTCATTTGGTGAATTTGAAATTCTATGCCTGTTTGTCATATATGTTAAGATGTATGTCTGTGTTTGTATGCTTATAAAAGCACACAAACACACACAGACACATTTTAATCCATGGAGAAATTTTTATTGTCAACAAACTACTATAACTTATGTTCTGCTACAGACAGAACAAAATGATTGATGTTGCTGTTCCAATTTTTTTCCCTTGGATAGTTGGAGGAAAATACTAACAGCACTACTTATTCTGCATTTGCTTTTCCTCTGCAATAGGAGAACTTATTTAATATTATTTTTAAGTCAGAACTGCATCTCATCTGGGTTTTTTTTAATTCACTTGAAAATTTCACTTCAATTTTGAAATATCTTTCATGGCAGCTTAACTTTCTGTGCAACTGTTTCCATGACAGTAATGAAGTGGTGAGCATGTTGACTGTTGTTCTTTGATAAGGTAACAAAAATATTTGTATTTGGAGAATTTAACTTTAATTATGCAGGAAGGTAAGTGTGATAATTCTAGTGCTTGGTATATGGTACATCATAGCCATATGAATACATGATAAGTTGACTGTTTATTTTCTTTTACTTAAAAGTGCATATATGCTATATACAGAGCGAGGGAAAAGAATAATATATTGGCATGTTTATGTCATGCAGAGCAAGATTGTGGTAACATTTCTGTTACATACTCATACTTTCAGTAGATTGTAACGCGGTCATAAAGGTTTGCTTTAAGTAAAAGATGTAGGAGCAATTGTGTTAACTGTAATGTCCAAATACATACTGACTAGTTTCAAATTATAGAAGTTCAGAGTAAATTAATGATGTTGCCTGATCTAATTTTGAACTCAAATTTGTAGAAGTTCTAAGACAATTTTTTTTTTTTAAATAGTTGTTTCTCTACCAGGGCCTATAGTGAACAGAATTAAGAAAAAGCAAATTGAAAACATTTTCAGTTCTACAATCTGGGTTCCTGCTCATGTGCCGTAACTTTTTCAATAAACATTTCCATATTGCTATTGTCATGATCTGTACTGTGGAACAATACAAAACTGGATGTGTGTTGTGTTAAGCAGCTACAGTCTGTCAAGCTGACTACACAAAGTCATGTATCTTCAGAGTACTATGGTCTTTATGATGCAGAAGGCCAGAGTAGATGATGGCAGTGTTTCCTTTGGCCTTTCAATGTATGAACCTATGAAAAGGTTATTGACTGTAGACAAAAATTAATTTTTATCAAAAAATACATTTTAAAAAATATGTAACTGTATATTTACTGGATAGGCTGGGATGGAGAGACTCAAATGGCTCCAAAGGAGCCCTTTCAAGTCTCCTGAATAAATGTACTACACATTTTGTATATTCCTATGAACTTTTGTTCTTTTTCTTCTTTCAAAGTGGGGCAAAGGGAGGGGATAATTAAAGAAAAAGATTTTTTTAATGCTAATTTTGCGAATGAACACAGCAGAAGCTAATAAATTCAAACATAAGGGGCAGACTTACTCTTTTTCTTGGAAGTATACTTCACCTCCCCACTTGCTTGATCAAGACTTCTGTGCCATTTAGCACTGTGGGTTAAGAACAGAGTGTAAGGCTTAATTTTTGAATTTTCAACTTTTATGGGGGTCTTGCTTCTTCACAATCTAAATGTCAGCTAAATGTAGCTTTTGGTACCAAATTATATAGAATCTAATTCTAGTTTGCTGGTTAGAAAAAAATGCATAGACTAGAAAAGTCAATCTGCCTATTAACAATGGAAGCATTACATTCCTATTCTAATTTTTTGTTTGGTTGGTTGGTTTTGGATTTTTTGCATTTGAACAATCATTAGGACAAACCTTAAAAAAGACACAAAGCAAACTGAAAGGTGAATGTTCCAGGCACTGGATTTTTAAGAAGATAGAAATGCAAGCCATTAGCAGCCTAAATTGGAGAGTACAAGATGAGTGGGTAGGGGAGCAAGGATATGACTGCAGGAGCTTGCTCCGTCCTGGCTTCTATATCTTCTCACAGTATGGCCTAAGTTTTATCACCTACTGCAGAGGTGAAGGAAGCCATGCACCATGGCAGTAGGAGATGTGAAGCAGCCATTACAGAACAATAGCTCCCTGTTGCTTTTTGGTTTTTCCAAGACTGTCTCTGGACATGTCTGTTTCCAGAACTGTAAGTAGATGACTGCAGCTCTATGAGCCATCAGTGGAGGAAATAAATGGCAGTGGCCACTTATGTGTTCAGCTATGCTGTAAATCAAATAATATTGTGTGGGAGCTGAGGAACAGACAGCCTGTTATTGAATACAGTGGTATAGCTGTGACTGATACACCAGCACTCTAATGTTAGGCATACTTCCTTAGCTCACAGACTGCAGACAGAGTGGTTCTCATAAGATAAGACTATTTCAACATATGTCAGTTACAAAATCAGGTGTAAATGAACCATGTGCTTATAGAATTAATCTCTGATATATGCATGTAATTCGGTGAATTGTCTGCCACTAGTCTCATGAAAAATATGTAATGTGTGAGTCAAATCTGTCTAACTCAGTCTTGTGACATTGCCATCTGTGATGTCAGAGGCTGATAGAGAAAGACATTGTCATCAGTGCCATCATGTCATGCTGAAAATGTCTGGTAAGCATCAAAAGCATACCATCAGCTGGGCCCATCTGATGCTTGATCTAAGGTAGCCTCTAATGTTAGGCAGCATAGATTTTGTATGATGTGGCATTATTTCATGTATGTATGTATATAACTAGGAATGCCCAATAATAACCAGAAGATCTTATTTTGAAGGATCATCAGTATGTGACCACAAGAAGCATCTGTTCCTAAAATCAAAATGTACTTCAGAGAAGCATGTATACAACATTAAACACATGCATCAGAAACAGGCCTTGTTTCCCAGTATACATAAACTTTAGCATATCATCTACAAATTATAGTCAATCTATTCATATTTGCAGTTGTAGCTGCCCATTATGTCTTTGAAAGAGGACATTCTGTGACTGGCCTACATAAAGTATGTTGGCTTTGTGGAGATAGTCTTAAGTATTGCTCTGGTTTGCCAACAGTGTGGATGAAATAAATTTTAGGGGCAAAGAAGACATAAATGAAGAAATGCTGATGTAAACTAGCATGCTAAAGACAATTTTTTATACTTGGATGTGCATGCAGCATAGTGATACTTGTCACAGTAAAACTACAAAAACAATAATCATTACACATGCTGCATTTATGATGGCACAAAGCTTTCCAGTCACACAGATTAGTTTCTTCCCCTCCTGTAGAATGACATTGTCCACAGATTATAGCCACCAGATAAAACAAAGCTTTCTGTTAATAGTAATTTCTACCCTATGAAATTGCATCACATCTTTTTTATAACTACAACCTTAATCTTCTTGGAGAGCTCTCAGCATATCTTATTTCATAGCCTTTCATGCACCTTTTCCCTTTTTTTCTGGTCTTGCAGTGAAAAATGTACTGAATATTCTCTCCATCTTGCTGTTTGGCATTAACATGAGAAATAATCACTTTCATTTTGTGCCATTCATGTGTCCTGGATAACCCATTTGCTTATCCATTATTCTGAGAACTGGCTTTCTGGGAACTGGGGTTAGTAACAGAAGGCTGAGATAAAATAACTTCCTAAAGTACCTGGTTAGTCCTCAACAACATGATAATGGAGTTTGAGGAGTTTTTAGTGAGGTATTATGTTACATGCACAATGGCAACAGAACAGTGTAACTCTGCCAATCAGTGCATGCCCATGTTGGTTCACCACTTGCAGAGTGGTGTGTTAAGTCAGAAAAGAACGTTTCTAATCCATATTTCCTGATGTGTTGGCACGTAACACCCAGTCTACACACACATTCATAGCTTACATGGCTATGCATAAAGTCATCTGCCTTGTGGAAGCCAAGAATGCTCAGTCAGCAGGCAGTCAGTGCTAACTTGTTTATAAGGGGACAAAAAAAAAAAAAAAACCCAAACGGTTCCTTACAAGCATTTTGCAACCTTAATGAAGAGCAATTACATAGTGTAAAGTGACAGTTGCTAATACTCTTTGTCAGTGTTCAAAATTTGATGGTATTATCTATAGCTCAAAAAGTAGTGGTTTATGACTGATATATTGCAATTGAAATGCATAGCCCCATATTTAGGCATGCAGTCATTCTAAACAGAAATGCACATACTGTGTATGCTATTCTTGGCTATTGCCACAAAATTGTCAGTGCTTATATACCAATCATCTTCATATCTTATGAGAGCACTGTATTGAAATCAACTCTGAGCAGTTTGCCTGCTTGGATATAAGTAGAATTATCTAACTTAGGAAATAGTACATGTCATGAGGTGTATCCGTAAGACATCGGCAACCTACAGCCCTGATCATGACAACTACAGTTCATACATGCAAGGCATAGCTGCAGCTTGTATGTACATGGTTGTGTTTTACCTCATCTGATAAAGTGCTATGAACTCTGGCCATGCATCACCAGGTAGATGAAAAGTACTAAAAAAGTCTTTCAGAATAACCATTGTCAATACTCACATAGCTCACAGAAATAACTGAGATTGTTATACCCAAGAAAATTAAACCTTGGATAGGAATCCAAAACTGAAGGAATGTGTGGTGATGCAAATAATTCCCAGCTCTTACTCTGTAATGCATTAGGTAAAGCACTGTCAACTAGCTATATATCTAACATTTGTCTTTACTGTGTTTCTAAAGCCATGCAGACATCTCTTGTCAGTTCATGCACAGTACTGTCTTACTGGTTGGAAATCATTTTACAGGATAGATCAAGGCTTATGATCTTCCCTTTTCATCATCCAGGACACACAGATCATCATCTGCTATCAATAGGCATTCCTTTGAAGGTGATAGTCCTTGGATCACAGTTCTGATAAACACAGTTTTCAATGAACACCCTATTGAAATCTTTCTCAGAGGAAACTAGCCATGAATGAACTTTCCACAACTTCTTGGACCCACAGGAAAACCAATTAAGTCTTTTGGTCAAAGACTGCAGACAGACACGGGAAAAGCAGCATAAGAGCATTTTAATTTTTGATTTCTGAAAGAATATAAGAAAAAGAATGAAAGCATTTTGATTTATTATTGCAAGTACACCACCACCAGTTTGTCAGAAAGGGAAGGAGACAAGGACTACTAACACCACTAAAATTGCATGTAACCAACAATAAAAGAGAAGAAATATTATTAGGGAGTTGGTGATAGCTTTCTAAGTATTATTGGTCTCCAAGAACAAAGATACCTGTTAAGCTATAGAAAGTTCACAGAATTTTATACTTGGTGTCATAATTCACCAGAGAGCAGTTGATCAAAAGGCTCCTAAGTACAGTTGCTCTAAACATGACTGCAAATATAGTACATTATTTATCTAATGCAATCAAAATCTTTTGAGACAGAGTTAGTCAAATTAATATCAGCCTGAATCTCTGTGCAAAAACTGGTCACAGTTCTTACACTTGCTCTCAGAAAGTAGACCCAAAGAGTTATCCATGATTTGAAGATCTCCACTGGATGAAATACTAAAGGACAAAGAAATCTTTAATCTCTATTAGTCTATATTACAACCATGTATCTTTATTTTCATGATATCCCAGTCCTGAAGTGTTTGATATGACAGAAATACTTTTATGGCCACTGGATGGACCATCTATTGATATTTCTATGTGTAAATTGGTAAATACAAGCAAACTTCTGATTCTGCCCCACCCCTTTTTCCCACTGCACCTTGTCATGTTTCCCCATCACCACACTGACTAATCAAGGCAACATTTAATTTTATATTCCCTTGGTAGGAAAGTGGAAAATGATCTGTTCATTATACAAGGAAATTAAGAAAATGCAATTTTGTTGTCTATCTCATTTAATCACATACAACTTTTTACAGTTTGTCACTAGGAAATGCAGCTTTTTAATTCTACAGTGAAGATGTAGTACCTTCTCAAATCTCCTGTGAATATTTGAAGCACCTGACGTAGATATTTCACTGAATCTGTCCAGTACCCTAGCCTAGCACTGAGCTCCAGGTTAATCACATCTGATTATTGAAGTCTCTGCCATCCATTGACATTGTTATCCTTAAGTCCTTTATGAAAATGGCAAAGTACAATCAACACTGATCATGGATTTTTTATTTGTATCTTGTGGCTACTTAATTTGCCACATGTACAATGGTGTAACAGCAGATACCTACCATTTTAGTTGCCAGCCATTGCAATTCTATTTGCATGCATGGTTTGTGACAGCCATGAAAGGTGAGCAGTCTGGAAAACTGTATTTCAACAGTTTGTATGCAGTGGTTTCAGTTCTCATTTTTATCCTGTTCTCTTTCTCTGTTGCATTCTGATGCCTATAGTCTTTGTCATGGACATTCAGAAAAGAATTTTATGGCTGGGTTTCTTCTTCTACCACAGGTCAGTTCCTCCTCATACATCAGCTACCATTACATTATTGCTGTAACATAATATGCACTGTTGCGTGACAGAGTGCTTTGCTATTTTTCACTGTTTTCTGATTGAGCATAATTTTTAGGTATCATAAGTAACATATTTATGGAGAGCTCTCTTTGTCATCTGCTGCTGTAATTTGGATTCATTGCCCAGTTCAGTCACAGCTTGCAAAGCTGCAGGTGTTTGCCTTCCAAGGTTCGCTCTATGTGATAAGTGTTCCTATATGATCAGAAGCTGTTTGAGGGAAGTGATGTCTGCTCCTTGCCAGTCCCGTGGTTAGTATTGTTAGCAGTTAAAATGTGTGCAGCTAGTTTTGTCATTCTGTAGTTTGATATGGATATATATAAGAAAGGTACATTGTTTTCCAGTCTTCATAAACATCCTTGTTTCTCTTTCTGAATAACACGCACCTTGCTTTCTCTCCAAGTGCTGTATTCTTGTGTCTATCAGAACTAGATTTCTTCCTTAGTTCTGCTTGTTGGGTGTTATTTTAGCAGCTGATTCCATTTTCCTTCTTGTTGACATTCCTACATCTCTAATTCCAGCAGAAATTGTTCTGGTTCCAATATATTAGCTAGAAGCTACTACAATTGTGCCTCTGCCCACACAGTGATTTGCTTATTTATCCTCCACTTCTGAGAAAGAGGAAATCAACCTTACGTGCAGAGACAAGGGTGTTCATGCAGTTGATAGGATATCTCTAAAAGTGGTTTTATGCATAACACAACCATAAAACCCACACATTGTTAAACATCAACTCTTCAAGCTCTACTTCTTCAACTACCCAGCAGTTCATTTAATTTACAAAGCCTGACAAATAAGTCAGAATATCGATGTGATGCTTTATCTGCGTGAAACAAATTTCTTACTTTTGTTCCCTTTTCTCTTCATAGCCCCATATTCATTTCATGCCCATGTTCTGCTCATTAGGATGTGTGTTAGTATCAAAATAACTGAAGCATTTATTTGCTTTCTGCAACTAAATTTCATTTTACTATTGTTATTTTATTTTATTTTATTGGCTCACACAGCATTCTATACAGTAACCTTTTTATAACTGACATATGTTATTCCTTCAGGTAGCTTCTACTGACAAACACAAAGCTTGTTTGTGTGCAAATGCAAGGCTGACTAAATGGTGCTAAAGTGTATTATGACTGTCAGATATAATCAGGCAAAATTTTGTGGTGCTTAGACTGATTTTTTTTCATTGATTTTATTGATCAATGCATTGAACAGTGTTTTATTATACACAAGTTGTCTCTTATTAGTAAATCAAGACCTCATAGTGCATTGTTAAACTAAATGGGTTAATTAATCTACGTAACAGCTCACCAAGCTAATTTCTTTAACTCCTTATACTGTTGTGTCATTAAAGGTCAAGGGGTCATGATAATAATCTCATTGCTGTAGACCATTAACATGACTGAACATTTTCAACAAAGTACTTATGTTTACAATGCTATAACCCTTTGACTGCTGCGGCAACCTTTAACCACAGAACGTCACATGCTAGGATCATCATTATGATTCTTGCCATGGCAATCAAAGAGTTAAGGGCTGTGCAGTGATTTGTTTTATATTTATTAAATTATATTTATTTTTTGTTTTCATTTGAGAAGGGGGGAATTGGGGTGGGGCAGTTCTTGTCTGCTGTAAGTGTCTTAACCAAGGGAAGGGTTAAAATGGCTTTTTATACTATTGCATCTTATGTACTTACCATCGTTTCATTGTGTTGTAATTAAAAAAAAAAATCTGTCAATAAATAAGAGAACAGAAAAAAAATTTTCATAAATGCATTGTGGCTTAATTGGTATATATTACTGTAAGATTTATAACTGGTGTTCTTTAGCTACTGTATAACATTAAAGTCAAATTTAGCCTCAGAACAGGAATGCCTATGTATAATAAGATAATGAAAATGTGTAAAGATATTATGGATATATCTGGGTATAAGCAAGGTGAAAGAAACATTAGTTGATTTTTCTAGTCAAAATAGAGTAGTAAAAACTAATTTGTATGGAAAAGAGATGAAATAAGTGACAGTGGACCTACTTCTGTAATGTCTGAAGAGCCAATCATCAGATATTGCTGTCATAACCACTTCAAAAATAATTAATAGGTGGCTGAAATCCCTCCTTTGTTGTATGTTACAAAAACAGAAATTTCAATGTAAAGAAATGGCGAGTCTAATGATTCATATTAGAAAATATGTGAAGAATAAATGCAACAACAAAAAAATTTCTTGAAATTGAATCACAATAGAAGACCAGAAGACTAAGATGCAAAGGAGAATTTTGTAAAACTTTAACAATCCAGCTCAGCTTTGCAAAGATCTACATCCCTCACATATCACCAAACATGTAATTCTCCTTAGGCTGTAAAGGATTATAGGTTTTCTACACCCATGCATATGTATGGACATAGGAAAGCAGGAACAAGCTAAGTCTATCTGGAGAAAAACATTGAATTATTATTGTTTCAGTGTCCTAGCAGGAAAGAAGGCAGTGCTTATAACTCAGTCCAAGACTTGAGGCCAAACTCATCACATATCTAAGTTTCTGAAGCTTTGCTCTTTTCCATTCTAAATCAGAGGTGAATGTGTAAAACAGAAATCAATAATTTCAGTTCTCACACATAAGAGAGGAAAAGATCCCTGGCTGTACATTGTCTGCAGGTGACTGACGGAAAAAAACCCAGCAGTTCTGAGTGAAATTATTTGCAGAGTGTCTTAAATATCTTAGCATCCTTAAACTCATGGCAGTATGTTGTTTCTGAAAGATTTGAATTAAAACAGCTTCCATGTTGATCCATGTCTTCTTAATACCATTCCCTTCAAAGGTAAAAGTGATGCTACAGGCAGAAAACTGATGACTAAACATCTAACAATCACAGTTAACATATTTGGTGCCATAACTCAATGTTTTTCAGATCTATTGCCATACAATTAGATCACTAGATTTTTTGGTTTAATGTTTGGGCCCAAATTCAAGATTTAGCTTCCAGAAATTATTCTTCTTCAAAAACCTTTCCAATCAAGAAATAATCAGTATTATGTTAACCAATTACACAAAAATTATTATGAATAACAAATACTATTAACCACTGCTTGCCAACCACTTTCTTGTTACTTGTTTGAATGCTTACAAACAGTGAACACAGTCAACTAAACATCTGGACATCAGTAGCTGTCAATGGAATTAAAGCTTATGAATACATTATATATTATTTTCTTCGGGTGAAAACAGCATACAATGGCATGGAACATGCTCATTTTCCATTCAAAACAAACTAAGAATAGAAGGAACCAATATTTTATACATCTATTGAGCCATCTGGGAAAACTCTGGACTACTATGATTGTAGTAATTGCACTTGCATGAACATTGTTCAGTCCTAAAGTGTACAATACACATGAGTAAAGCTCCCTTTTCTCCAAGTATATTGGCAATGCATTGCTGGTGTGAGGGAAAATGAATCTGTATTGGTAAGGAGAATTTTGCTATAAGACATGCAAATTTTAGGTGCACATTTGATTTGTGCTTCACCAGTACAAAAGGCTAGACCCTGCCTAACCAGTGTTCACTCACATCACTTTCAACCCAAAGGGAAGTGTATTATGATTCTCTGCACATTCAGAAGGCAAAGGAGGTTTTCCAACACTTAACAAAACCTTATTCAACCTTATTCTCTTGCTTCAGTATATGTAATATTAAATGCACCATACATTTCACTTAAATGCCTGTTTCCCCCATAAGTATTTTTATTTACTTTTATATTTTAAATCTGAAATAGTCAAATCACAATTCACAGAACCAATGTGGTTATATGTAAAGATAAGCAGCATCCAAAAAAAAAAAAAAAAAAAAAGAGAAGTATTTGAAAAATATTTCTGAAGATGTTTTTATATTAGTATTTAATTTCTGAAGTTTCTGGTCTGAAATAAGTATCATTGCTACCACACTGTTCAATATATTGACATGAAGTTTGGTTTGCAACTCATTCATCCCTTTACAAGTTACTGCAAGAAAAATCTCCTAAAGAGCATGCTTAATTTCCCAGATGTTTGTGTGAAATTACTGCCATTAATCACCATATTGATTATCTTTCTTCACTTTTCCAGGATTCTTCTATTTAAAATGTTACCCTGAAGTGACAAGCAGAGGCATTCTTGTTATCCATGACTTGCTCAATAGCTGTCTAATTGCTAGATAAGGGATTTACTGTGCAGTGCTTTTGTGTTGTGGTTCACAGATAGTTCTTGCTTTGATTTTCAACATCAGTCAAACATTCTCACCATGACAAAGGATAAGTGTGGCTGCACTCCCTTTGTTTCTACACCAGGAAGTTGTTATTTTGTTACACTGACCAGCTTCCCACTGCATGCCTTTGATCATACTGTGATTAGAGTAATAGATTCAGTTTAAAAAGACCCTGAAGAGTTTTTTTATTCATGTTGTTCTTTTGTAAGGAAAGCCTAAATTATCTGTAAAGGACTAATTTTACCAGGAAGATACAGAGTGTTGGAATACCATCACAATGTCAAATAAGTTTGTTCTCAAATCTGTCCCAGGTCCGGTTTCCATGGCAGTCCACATGCTGTGTACATTGCAGATTTTCTTTTGGAGTGCACTAGTTAGGTATTTTCAACAAAAAAACCTGTGTTTTCTTTTGTGAGGCAGATATTCCAGGAATCACTCTGGCATACTGGGTAACATAGCATCATCCTTTCCATATGATCTCAGCAGGTATAAAACTTTCAGGCATAAGGCATGTTCTGAAAATACCTCAATTCAAAATGAAATAGAACCTCACAGTTCACAAGAAGTTCAGTTCAGTTAGAGGAATAATGAGTTTTTGAGTTCTGTTTGGGTATAATTGACAACTAGTCAGGCACTCTGTATCCAGAACTGCTGCAAACTCAGAGGTATAGAAAAGTTTGACTTTCTCCAAGGTCAGCCTAGTCTGTCAGAAAAACTGTTTGGGGTCAGAAGCTTAAATGCCACTCAAAAGTCTAGCAAAGGGCATAATTGCCAACTTGTAGCTCCTAATCTGTGCCTAACGTAACCACACTAGGGCTTTACCTGAATATAATAGATTTACACCCTAGCTGGGGGACTTTGGAAGTTAGTTCCTCTCTCCATTGAACAGACATCTACGTTTAGGCATTAATTTAAGTCTCTCTCTTCATAAGACACTTAAATCAATTCTATCCCTTTCACCTCTCAGCCAGGAGAACAGAGATGCAGACAACAGAATAAATGCTGGGAACAGCAACACTCAGAGATCTCACACAATGAAAAGAAATGGGGTATGTCAGCACTGTCAGGAATCACAGTACAAAGAGGAAATAAAAAGGAAAATGGAATGGGAACTCAGTACATGTTTCTCTGTGTTTAAATATGACATGAACTCGCATACCTGACTTTCCTACAGCTGTGTCACTGCCAGGCAACCACCAAACCTGAGTCTCCAATGGGAGACAGTCCTCCACAGACTCCGGCACAGTGAGTTGCCCACAGGCTGCAGTTCTTCATGACCTGCTCTTTCATAGGGTGCAGTCCTTCAGCAATAGACTGCTCCAGCCTGGGGTCTCCACAGGGTCATAAGTCCTACCAGCAAACCTGCTCCAGCACAGGATCCTCTGTCCATAGGACCACAGGTCATGCCAGGTGCCTGCTCGAGTGCAGGCTTCCCATGGGGTCAAAGGCTCATTTGGGTACACCCACCTGTGTGGGGTCCTCCACAGACTGCGGGTGGATCTCTACTCCACAGTGGATGTCCATGGGCTGCAGGGGCACAGCTGCCTCACCGTGGCCTTCACCACAGGCTGCAGGGGAATCTCTGCTCTCTTGCCTGAAGCACCTCCTCCCCCTCCTTTGCTGACCTTGGTGTCTGCAAAGCTATTTTTTTCCCATATTCTTACTCCTCTCTCTGGCTGTAGTTGCAGGTATTTTCCCTTCCTTCTTAAAAGCATTTCCACAGGTGTTATCACTGTCACTGGTGGGCTGAGCTTTGGCCAGCAGCAGGTCCATCTTGGAGCCAGTTGTCATNAAAAAAAAAAGAGAAGTATTTGAAAAATATTTCTGAAGATGTTTTTATATTAGTATTTAATTTCTGAAGTTTCTGGTCTGAAATAAGTATCATTGCTACCACACTGTTCAATATATTGACATGAAGTTTGGTTTGCAACTCATTCATCCCTTTACAAGTTACTGCAAGAAAAATCTCCTAAAGAGCATGCTTAATTTCCCAGATGTTTGTGTGAAATTACTGCCATTAATCACCATATTGATTATCTTTCTTCACTTTTCCAGGATTCTTCTATTTAAAATGTTACCCTGAAGTGACAAGCAGAGGCATTCTTGTTATCCATGACTTGCTCAATAGCTGTCTAATTGCTAGATAAGGGATTTACTGTGCAGTGCTTTTGTGTTGTGGTTCACAGATAGTTCTTGCTTTGATTTTCAACATCAGTCAAACATTCTCACCATGACAAAGGATAAGTGTGGCTGCACTCCCTTTGTTTCTACACCAGGAAGTTGTTATTTTGTTACACTGACCAGCTTCCCACTGCATGCCTTTGATCATACTGTGATTAGAGTAATAGATTCAGTTTAAAAAGACCCTGAAGAGTTTTTTTATTCATGTTGTTCTTTTGTAAGGAAAGCCTAAATTATCTGTAAAGGACTAATTTTACCAGGAAGATACAGAGTGTTGGAATACCATCACAATGTCAAATAAGTTTGTTCTCAAATCTGTCCCAGGTCCGGTTTCCATGGCAGTCCACATGCTGTGTACATTGCAGATTTTCTTTTGGAGTGCACTAGTTAGGTATTTTCAACAAAAAAACCTGTGTTTTCTTTTGTGAGGCAGATATTCCAGGAATCACTCTGGCATACTGGGTAACATAGCATCATCCTTTCCATATGATCTCAGCAGGTATAAAACTTTCAGGCATAAGGCATGTTCTGAAAATACCTCAATTCAAAATGAAATAGAACCTCACAGTTCACAAGAAGTTCAGTTCAGTTAGAGGAATAATGAGTTTTTGAGTTCTGTTTGGGTATAATTGACAACTAGTCAGGCACTCTGTATCCAGAACTGCTGCAAACTCAGAGGTATAGAAAAGTTTGACTTTCTCCAAGGTCAGCCTAGTCTGTCAGAAAAACTGTTTGGGGTCAGAAGCTTAAATGCCACTCAAAAGTCTAGCAAAGGGCATAATTGCCAACTTGTAGCTCCTAATCTGTGCCTAACGTAACCACACTAGGGCTTTACCTGAATATAATAGATTTACACCCTAGCTGGGGGACTTTGGAAGTTAGTTCCTCTCTCCATTGAACAGACATCTACGTTTAGGCATTAATTTAAGTCTCTCTCTTCATAAGACACTTAAATCAATTCTATCCCTTTCACCTCTCAGCCAGGAGAACAGAGATGCAGACAACAGAATAAATGCTGGGAACAGCAACACTCAGAGATCTCACACAATGAAAAGAAATGGGGTATGTCAGCACTGTCAGGAATCACAGTACAAAGAGGAAATAAAAAGGAAAATGGAATGGGAACTCAGTACATGTTTCTCTGTGTTTAAATATGACATGAACTCGCATACCTGACTTTCCTACAGCTGTGTCACTGCCAGGCAACCACCAAACCTGAGTCTCCAATGGGAGACAGTCCTCCACAGACTCCGGCACAGTGAGTTGTTCCCACAGGCTGCAGTTCTTCATGACCTGCTCTTTCATAGGGTGCAGTCCTTCAGCAATAGACTGCTCCAGCCTGGGGTCTCCACAGGGTCATAAGTCCTACCAGCAAACCTGCTCCAGCACAGGATCCTCTGTCCATAGGACCACAGGTCATGCCAGGTGCCTGCTCGAGTGCAGGCTTCCCATGGGGTCAAAGGCTCATTTGGGTACACCCACCTGTGTGGGGTCCTCCACAGACTGCGGGTGGATCTCTACTCCACAGTGGATGTCCATGGGCTGCAGGGGCACAGCTGCCTCACCGTGGCCTTCACCACAGGCTGCAGGGGAATCTCTGCTCTCTTGCCTGAAGCACCTCCTCCCCCTCCTTTGCTGACCTTGGTGTCTGCAAAGCTATTTTTTTCCCATATTCTTACTCCTCTCTCTGGCTGTAGTTGCAGGTATTTTCCCTTCCTTCTTAAAAGCATTTCCACAGGTGTTATCACTGTCACTGGTGGGCTGAGCTTTGGCCAGCAGCAGGTCCATCTTGGAGCCAGTTGTCATTGGCTCTGTTGAATGTTGGCTGAACTTCTATCAGCTCCTCACAGAAGCCCCTTCAATAGTCCCCTGCTACCAAAACCTGGCCATGCAAACTCAATACAACCCCTTTTTGATTACTTTTGTTTATGTCAACTAAAATTCAGGTATAATTAAGTCACTCATTTGCTGTATGGAAAGTGTCTCCATGATTCTCTCTTGAAATTCATGTGTGTAGCAGAGACTTTGCACATTAAAAAAAAGCATTGAGACCACACAGTTTTTGAACTATCCAATATGGACTTCAGTTAGCAAGACAGGACATAAGTGGGATCAAAAGGAGGCTTTGCAAGAGGGGCAGTGCTGAGTGCTCTCTGCTTGTAATGCTGAATGCAAACTACAGCTTTTGCACACACAGTTCTTTGTATAGAGCTTTGCTTAAATGCTGACTTAGACCATACAGCTCAAGCTTATATCTTGTGAGAAATATTATTGCCCTTTGTATACTCAGGTCTCTCAGAGGATGAAGGAATATATAAATTTGTATGCATAGAATATTGCTAACATAATAAAAATATGTAAATGGAGGAAAGATAAGCAATCTGTGACAAATTAGAAAAGCAATAAAGAACAAAGTATTTAACAAGAGTATATCTGAGCTTTTTAATTTTGAAAATGGAGTTTCTATTTGCTTAATTTTGGGGGAAATCTATACCATGCCCATTTTTCTGGCTGTATTACTTAACAAGCCCAGGTTGTTAGACAGGAAGCAGCAAAATAAATCCAGATTGACAGTAACAGGAATGTATAAAATGTCTGGATGTGAGAACTTTTCTCAAATCCTTTGATATGAAAAGGACATTGCCTAATGCTGTAAAGTCCTAATGACCTTTGAAAATGCAAACAGGGAATTGTAATCTCATTTAAATGTTAATTAAAAGTATTGAACCTAAGTGGTTCAGAGAGACAAGAAATTGAAAGTTCTGAAGATTAAATTATTCCTTTGATGGGTCAGGGTACATGGCTCTGAGCAGTACTTATGCCTCTGTTGATGTGGGCTACAGGAACTGTTCCTTGGGGAACAAAAACTCTCGCTTCACTTCTCCCACCTCTCTCCAAATTACACTGACACAATCATACGTGCCTGTTTATCTCAAAAGCTGTACAGTTCATACAGAGCTTTCTTTTTTATACATAAAAGTAATTATTTTAGCACTGGTAATGTTATTCCCCCATGTCTCTTTTCCTTCATACTATTTATATGGATTATTGCAGCAGTTAGTTCCAGATTGCAGCCTGGCAACTTCAGGAGTTCCTCTAAGGCTGATTCTTTCCATCTTCATAGAATATAAAGTAGTTTTGCAGCTGCTTTCATAGTCTTGTGGCTAGAGAGAGAAAGATACCTAGGTGATAGCAACACAAGCCTAACTGGAATAATATTCAATTTCCCAGCACAGTCAGATTACTTTTTTGACCTTTGGTAAATCACATAATAACCACTGGCCAGCCTTTTTAATACTCTGTATTGTAATGAGTAGAATCATCAATAAAGAGTTGTGTGACTAAGCGCTCCATACCCTGAGCACCAAAAATGTGATTAATAATAGTCAATCTTTTAAGCAAGGTGACACTTACATTTGCTATTTAGAAACATTGAAGGCAGAAAACAGCATAGCTCTGCCTCTAGCCTTCTAGGCACATCTGCAGTTCTGAGTCATGATCAGCTGATGAATTGGCAAATTTCACATTTGGACAGGGTTGATTCATTCAAGCATTATCCCTGGGGTGTGCAGACTTCTGTACTCCAAAGTCCCTGAGCTCAAGAGAATCTGTCTCTTCTTAGGAGTTAGATGGCTTTCATCAGCTCAGTCTTGTCTGTGTCTAAAAAGGTAAAAAAAATTTAGATATTTCATCTTCAGAGAGCTTTTGCCATTCATATACTTAACCTAGGGAGAGAAGAAGGATGTTAGATACTGTTTAAGTATTGTTTTCTCAGTGTTTCTCAGTATTGTTTCTTTCCTCAGCCTTCATTTAGGATATATTACAGCAACTGGTGTGAATCTGATTCTAAACTGCTTCTCCAGTCAATGCAGAAGGAATTTAGATACTAGATTAGACATGAAAACAAAGACTCTTTGCAGTGGATGTCTGTAGTTGTGCCACTGCTAAATTCTGTGATGATTCTGTGTTTCTTCACACTCCAAGATTGCATCTGTCACAGTAAATTCCTTCTGAATGGAACAAGTTTGCTAATCTCCTTCCCAGGGATTTCTTGTTGGCATGCAGGAAATTTTGTCACTGTATCTGCTGTCAGTTCCCAGGTGCTGACTTCCTCTGTCAGGAGAGGCTGCACCCAATCAGTCGCAGATGGCTCCTAAGGAACCAGTGTTGGACACAACTGAGCCTGTCAAAAAAAGCGGGTAGTGCCTCTGGGAAAATGCATTTACAAATGGGTGAAAAGACTTGACAGGTAGCAAGGAATGAATCATCCCTGCAATCACCAGGGTCAATGAAGAAGGAAAAGCAGACAGTGATCCAGATGCTAGGGCAGAGATTTCACAACAGTTCATGTAAGAGATTATGGTGGACTGAATATGAACACTGTGCTCATGGAGGACCCTAATCTGGAGCAGGTTTATTCTCAAAGACTGCAGCTTGTGGAGAATCCCCACACTGGAGCAGGAGGAAAGTGTGAGGAGGAAGGGGCAGCAGAAAAAGGTTGTTAGAGACTGACCACAACCCTCATTCCTCACTCTGCTCTTCCAAACATGGAGAAGAGATGCACAAGAGTCAGGAATGTAAGAGCAAAGTTGAGCCTGGGAAAAGGGAGAGATGAGGGGAAGGCATGGTTTTAATTTTTCTGTGTTTCTCACTATCCAAGCTTCTTTTAACTGTCAATAAATTAAACTCATTTCCCACCAGATGACTCTGCTCATGACAGTGATTGTTAGGTGACCTCCCTGTCTTTAGTTCAACTTGTGAGGTTTTCCATCCTGTTTTCTAACCCTGTCCTGTGGAAAATGGGGTGTGGAAAACCAGCTGTGTGTCTGTCTGACTGCTAGACAAAGATACCCCACTGCAACTATTCTTTAAGTTTATTTTATTTTATTTAACAATATACTGGGCACTATTTTCCTGACACAAACTTATGAGGACATACAAAATTCTGTATCTGTCTTAAAAATGGAAGAACATGGAGAGGTCTGGATGTCTTCTTGGATATTATTATCACAGTATCATCTTAAACTGAAATGTCAGTATAAGATGTTATAGAATAGTTGATAGGATGATAAGTGTCAAATTCCTGCTGTAATTAGAAATAACTGATTTATGAACTCTGTGGATTTATGTCTTCCTAAAACTGCCTTATTACTGGAAGATGGTTAAAGTGAAAGTGAATTTTTAGAGAGCTTTGTACAAAATCTGAAAAACTGCAGCCAAGTAAACTGCTCTAGTGAGCAAAGTGACCTCAGAAGGGGAACTTGTAAACATATGGATAAATATATAATACATGAGAACTGAATCAGAATTACTTCAGTAGCAAAATAATCTATTACAGTTCTTGAAACATGTAAATAATGCTAATCAAGTTAATACACTTTTCTGGATTTCCAAAAGGCATTTAGTAAGATCTTTCTCCAAACACTCTTAGAGAAATTTAGTTGTGACAGCAAAGGAGTTAATGTCCTCAGATGCTTATTAAACTACAAGAAATGAAAGAAAGCATTATCATCTAGTTTCCACAATAAAGACACATCATAAATAAAACTCATAGCAGTCTCTGACAGAGACTATTATTCATTATACTCACAAATGATCTGGAAAGAATTTTATTGACAAAGTCTACTGATGATACTAACAATAATAAAGACGAATGTGTGTAAATAATTGTAAAAAGAAAAGCTGTACAATAGTAAGGGACTTGGAAATGAAATGGTATATAAATGAAATTATGTACAAGCGAAGCACATATGAAAAACATAAAATTCATATATATAATGATATTTTCTAAGCCAAGTACTAGTGTTTGAGAAAATCTCCTAGAAATAGGAAAGAGAAACCAGTGAAACTGTCAGTTCAATACACTTTGACAGTAAAGAAAAGCAAATGAGATCTAAAAAGCTGTTAAGAATGGAATAGGGAACAAAACAAAATAATAATAATAATGAGAAAATCATTATGTTGCTGTATAAATCTATTACATACCTGCATCTTGAATTCTATTTGAAGTTCTGCTTCCTTTTCTCCACCTGAATGTCAAAATATGTATATTTAAATGTATAAGTAATACCATTCTATAATGTATTTGTTTGGACAAAGGCTACAAGGATGAGCAAAGTTATCAAAGTTGTTTCTATTTTATAAGAAATTGGTGTGTATAGGAGGACTTTTCAGACAGGTAGCTGAAGGGAAACACAAATGGTCTGACAAACAGTTATATGAGTAAATGCATAGCAAGCAATTTTTCATTCACTTACTTACCCCAGAAGTGAGTCAAATGAAACTAGCAGTTGTTAGGCTTAAAGCTAACCATAGTAGATTCTTTGCTTAACACACAGGTAAGGCCTTCATCTGTTTGTTTCAAATTATCATAGACACTAAAAGTTAACATATACTGAACAAGTGAATTGACATATGCTAAGCATCCAAATCTCTTTAGAGCTATACAATAAAAACCACCACCACTGGCATGAATAGTCATCCGGCAGGACATGATGTGTCAAGACACAGGACTGTGGAAAAGTGTGAGAATAATGCAAATTTAAAGTAGCCACTTCTGAGGAAGTGGCTCAAGTTACTAGACTAGATACCATACTGTCAATTATGTGTTTATATATTGAGTTGGTAAACAAGCAGCATTTGCTATAATTGATTCGACTCAGTAAGGAGTAAACTACAAAACTTCCCACTGTGCTGGGTAACTGAGACTCAAATGGAAATGTGAAGGATCTCCATTTACTGAATGTTGTATTTCAAAACAACACATACATAAGTAGACATATTATGTCAATATTTAGATGAGATAAATGCATGCAATTCTTTTCTGCCTCTTCACTGAAACCAGACACAATGATAAGCAACCACTTTCTAGGTGATGCGTTTTGGGATAATGATCATGAAAATATGTGTTTGATAGTTGCCTTAACAGTAATGCCCACAAATAGTAATTGAATTTTACATAGAGGAAGGCCTTATATGAGACAAATATTCCTGTATATCATGTTATGACTGTCTTACAGATCTTTGTCAAGATTTCTACTGTATATGCCCTCTGTGTGTTAGTACTTAGTGTGACGCCAGCGGCTGTGGCCGAGTGGGTAAAGCCACCGCCCCTGGATCCGTGCTCCTTCTCGGAAGGACGCCGGTTCGAGTCCTGCGGGTCTCGCTCTGCCAACTTCGTCCGGGCTTGCCCCGGCCAAGGCTAGAGTGTCCCAGGGCTAAAGGGGGTGGGGCCAGTTCCGCGCACGCTGAGCTCCACGTAATAAATCCATTCTCGCAGGCATAAAAAAGCATCGTCGTTCGCGACGGCTAGCCACACACACACTTAGTGTGACTCATGAAAAGACTGACTTGGCACATGGAGGCCAGCTGGGTACCTCTACCTTAAAAACTAAATATTAATCTTTGGAATAGTTTAAATATACCTTTTGTGTCTCTAACACAGTAAGTCAATCAGTATAATGCCATTTACTCATCTACTCTGTAAAAAATGCAGTATGTATATGGCTCAGAGTCATGATGGACATCAGTGACAAGTGATGTCCCTCGAGGGTCCATATTCAGACCAGTGTTATTTAATACCTTCAGTGATGACATAGATGCACCCTCAGCAAATTTGGAGATGACTCCAAGATGAGTGGTACAGTTGACACACATGAAGGATAGGATGCCATCTAGAGGAGTCTGGAAAAGATCAACAAGTGGGTGCATGGAAACTGCATGAGGTTTAACAGGATCAAGTTCAAGGTGTTGCACCTGGGACAGGGCAATGCCCAGTATCAATACAGACTGTGGGATGAACAGCTCAAGAGCAGCCCTGCCAAGAAGCAAAGCTGGACATGAACTGGTAATGTGTTCTCACAACCCAGAAAACCAACTTTATCCTGGGCTGCATCAAAAGAACTGTGACAAGCAGGTCAAGGGATGTGATTCTGCCCTTCTACTCCCCTTTGGTGAGACTCCCACCTGGAATACTGCATCCAGCTTTGAGGTCCCCAGCAAAGGAAGGACACTGACCAGAGGAAGGCCACCAAAATGATTAGAGGGTTGGAGCACCTCTTCTATGAGGAAAGGCTGAGAGAATTGTTCAGCCAGGAAAAAGAGAAGGTTTCGGGGTAACCTATTTGTGGCCTTCCAGTACCTGAAGGGAGCCTACAAGAAAGATGAAGAGAGACTATTTCATGTAGTGACAGGACAAGGAGGAACAGCTTCAAACCAACAGAATGTACGTTTATATTATATATTAGAAAGCAATTATTTACTGCAAAGGTGGTGAGGCATTGGAAGAGGTTGACCAGAGAAGTTGTGGATGCCCCATGTCTGGAAGTGTTCAAGGTCAGGTTGGATGGAGCTCTGAGCAATCTGGTTTAGAGGAAGGTGTATCCCTGTCTGTGGCAGGGGAATCAGAACTAGGTGATCTTTAAGGTCCCTTTCAACCAAAACCATTCCATGATTCTATGATTATATGTGTGTGTGTGTGTGTGTGTGTGTGCGTGCGTGTGCATGTGTTTATATGCAAGCAGGCAGGTAAGAAAAAAAAAAACAAGTACCTGAATGTGCAGTTTGCAATGAACAAGTTATTTACCATAGTTTCTCAAGAGAAGGAAACAATTTTTTCCTAAGGTGTAAGAAAATAATTCAAGATATGTGATGTAGAACAGGACTGATTAAGTAAGTCTTTCTCAGATGGCTTCCTCAGAGACCATCACTTTATAAATAATTTTAAAATATTTAATTGATTTAATACCCCTTAATGGATTTAATAATTCTGCTGAGTTATGACCACCATATAGTACCCTGTTGGCCCTTGAGAGCAAGCCAGGCAACATAGGCAAATTCTGCCTTGTAATTTTACACTGGGCTTTCTGCAGTACTTGCCTCAATAGTTAACAGCATCTCAGTTCTTTAACAATTTTGATAAACAAATAGACAAGGAAATATCAAAATGGATCTGGGACATGAGTGACATTTTTAGTCCTAAAAGCATCAAATTTGTCAAGGACATTGAAAGTTTTACCCTCTCTGAAAACTACAAAGTTAGTTCTGATGTTTTGTGTATTTTCCAGTGTTTTGAAAGAGGCCAAGGTAAAATGATCTTGTCAGCAGCTTACATAGATACAAAATAGAAATACAGCAAAAATCCAAATAGAATGGGAAAATCTAGCTGACAAAAGAAATAGCACTAACATTATTTCTTGTCTGTCACCATTTCTTCTCCCCTCAGTACACTGGAAAGATAAAAAGAAATGGGTTCTTTATCAATAACACTTGGCCATGAATTTTTGATACATAACAGAAAACATACTGCACTGTATCTGTACAGTACTAAATTGATTCCTTGGTTTAGATTTTCCTCTGGGTGCTTTTGCAGAAAAGAAAGAAATTTTTCCCTTATATTTGGGCAATTCTGTATCAGATCTGAATTTCATCATCTTTAAGAGATTCAGAGAATGGCCATTTTAGGTACAGCACATGGGGGAAAAGTGTATTTTTGCTTTTAGTAATGTCAATGGGTATGTTTGGCCTGTTTAATGTAGCCCAGATCCAACCAGCTGTCAGGTTACTGGTCAAGGAAGAATTGTGTCTGCTTCCAGATCAAATTCACAGGAACCACCAGCTTTTTGGCTGTTTATCAGGTAGTACAAGATACAGCTGTAGGCTCCTTTGGAAGAGTTTTCACCTAATTAACTTTCCATTACTGTACAAAATGAGGCATTGGCACCTTGATTCTTCACTCTGGTGGCTATCTTCTCTTTTTCTGCATCATGTTGATTGCTTTTGGTATTCTCCACACAAGTTTTGTGCTGAAGGAATGTAGGGGTTCTGAAGGGGGTGGGGGTTCTTAGAAGGAGTAGTAAGGCTGCTTATGTGCCCAGTGCCTGCAGCTCCCTCCCTCTGTTTGCAAAGTGTGACTCAGAACGGTCCCCTAGGACTATGAGCTAAAGGGATGCCAAAGCCAGTGAACTTCAGGACCAAGAAATTCTATACTATGTAGTGAGCGAGACACTGGAATAAGTTGCCCAGACAGGTGGTAGATACCACATGCCTGAAACCTTTCAAGGTCAGATTGGATGGGACTCTGATCTAGTTGAAGATCAAAGACCTTCAACTAGATGATTCCTGCTGAAGATCCCTGTTGTACTAGATGACTTTTCAAGGTCCCTTAGAATCCAAGCCATTCTATGAATCTGTGATTCTATGATCCTGTTCTCACCTGCAGGTCCATTTAAGGCTTACTAACAGAGTCCACACTCACAAATGGGATGTTCTGGTGACTGATCCTGTCCTAGGATCCATCCTGTAGCTGGTCCCAGTATCTACAGTATCCAGCTCCACACCTGTGGCCTGTGCAGTAAAGGGCTTCCAGACTCTATGGTATAACTCACTGGCTAGTCCAGCTTGCAACTTGGTAGTAACATGCACACATAAATGGATCCCTCCAGGAGCTGGCTTTAGACCATCAGCATATCCAGTAGCTGGCCCCAGGTCCCAGTCTCCAGCTGCCAGACCCCATTCCTATAAGACCCTTTGATCCACACACAGTCTCTATTTCCATGGCAGCCATTTAGACCACTCTTCCTGCTGACCAGCTAGTCCATCTTCATGATCACTAGCAGGTTTCAAACACACGTCTGCAGACACACAGAGCACATGCATGTAGTAAAACATTACGGAGAAGGGTTTAGTAAGAAAACTAAATAAGCTGTGATGATAATGGCCAGGGTTTATCCAGTCAAGTATGCCAGACCAGTGACTTGTTTACACACTGCTTGCTTAGGACCTTCTCCTAAGCATCATATCACAGACTTCACAATCTCACAAGCCCCTTCGAACATCCCATAATAAATTTCTTCTTTCTCATGAATCTCAGGATAATCTTGTTGTCCACTTCTTAACAGTTACAAAACACCTGGATGAACCTTCTCAAGGCTTTGAGTGATTCTGTCCATGGCCTGTCTCAGGCACTGGAAAGCTCTGGATTTTGATATTGTCTCTGTTATGTACAGCTTCTTAGGGTATGTGCATCTGCATGTTTAATTTATTACTTTTCCTGTCTCTTTACCTATTTTTTTGTGTTGAGTACCCACTAATGAGATATCCTCACAAAGTCCACATCTTTACTTTCACGTATTCCACTAAATCTGTGAACTGCATATGTAAGCTATTTGATGATTCAGTTTAGTTAGAGACCATTTCCTAAATATACACATCTTCAGGAGAACTTAGTAAAGAAATTATAGGGAGATTCTTCACACAACTTCTTGCATTTCAATGCTTTGTTGGTGAACCAGAGTCCCTGTAATGGTTCCAGCAAAGGTTCCAGGAACACTGAGTAGATCCAAATGTTGTAAATCTCTGAACTGATTAAAATATCTAACTGGAATTGTATGGTTCAACATGCCTTAATAGCAATGCAGTAAGTAGCAGCTCAACTGTTCACATGTACTTATGGAGAGATAAATTTCAAACATATACTGAGCTATTATAGCCCCAAATCTGTAGGATACTTAAACTGGAGAATTTAGTCCTGTTCAGCAGGGAAATTAAGCTTACATGTCTGTGTATGTTTAAATACTTTCCTAGAGGGATTTGGGCTCCTGAGTTTGTGATCACTTGCCTGAAGTATGTGATAATAGTAGAAAGAAATGGATCGACAATGAAAAGCCGTCATGTGTGATGTACTGAAAGCAATTATCATCTCATGCAGGATCTTTCAGTAGAACATTTTTTATGAATTAAAATATGATTCATAAAATAGAAGTAAAGCAAATACCTCTTCTGAGAGTAATTTGTACTGAGCAAAAGATATGTTGTTTCTTCAAGTGATTATGTTAGCGACCCTAATTCTTCAAAAATGTTTTATTTTTCCTTCACTATATCTGCAAACTACTATTTTTAAATTGCTAAATGTAAATAACAATTTCTTGAATGTGGGAGATGCGCTAAACAGAGCAATTATCAGCAGGACTCTCCTTTTTGTCAACTTCTCTCTCATCTGCATCTCAAGGGTCTGCTACATACTACATTAGATGAAAAAAACACATTAACTAGAGGCAGAGTGGACAGCTGTCTTCATTTACTTTTTTCTTACTACTACTGTTACTGGAAGGATTGATATAAAAAAAATAAATTTTGTTTTCTATACAGGACTGTCTGTCTAACCCTGGGAGTAAAAGCTATTGTGAGTGACAGGATAAGGCTGTTTGTGAGAGGTAGACAAGATGAAGGTAGTCATGGACTCCAATTTTCAAAGTTGTGCACTTTTTTTTGCTGCTAGGGGTGTTTGTGGAGGGCCATGCCTGCAAGTTCACGCAGAGCATCAGTGTCACAGGATCATGCCAGACTTGTTGTTGATCTTTCCTTTCCAAAGCTTCTCCTCTAACCAATAAAATGTTTATGTTTCTTATACTTCTTTTACAGGCGGCTCTTTTTGCTCTTCAATAGTCCCTTAATAATTCCCTGGTTATTGTTTAACCTGTTTGTCATTATTCTTCCTGCCATGTTCTAGCTGGGGTGAAATGAACTCTCAGGCAGTTTTGGGAGTCCCCTTCACACACACTGTTACAGCCACATTCCTGTCTCGTCACCTGACGTTTTAGTAAGGTGAGCATCCTTGTGAATACCTGAAGAGTACTTATAACTGATATGAAACCAAATTCAAACTCACTTATTTCCTCAATCACTCATACCATTACGATTTTTTAAATAGAACATAAAAGACAAAAGAAATGTGGGAGAAATATTTTCCTTATATTGATATTTAAAATAATAATATGCAACAGGTATCTTTACATAGGGCCTTATAGAATAAATGGATACTTTCCATATATTTTCTTCTTTTTTTTTCAATCTCTTGCAAGCTATAACATGGAAATATTTTGTGTTCCTAATAAGCAAAGTTTAAACTTCATTTAAATATTTTATTCAAACAAAATTATACAGTCAATGAATTTGCTTTTGTTACTTGCAAGAATAATTTTCCTTCATATTCTACAGTACTTTGAGATTTCTTGGAAACTAAAAGTATCTGGGCCTCTAGAACTCACCATAAATTTAGTAGTGACACATTTAGTCTAACTTCCCCTGTTGGAACCTCCTCAGTTAACAAACATCTAAGTCTTCCTAGAGCATACACCTCTGAGTTTCAAAATGTGTGTTTTCAATCCTACTAGAACACAGAACAAAGATCTCCTTTCACTTGGATGCTATTGAAAGATGTTTCAGTTCTTCCATCAACACTAGGAGTAGCCAGCACATGTAGCCAAAGACAGTTTTCCTGTGCCTTTTGGCAGCAGGATAGGGATCCTAATGAATCTATTATCAGTAAACATAGCTTTATTTTCAATTTTTTTCAGGCTATGGATCATTATGTAATGAGCTGTCTGTTGTGCATCTGAATGCACTACTGTTCTTGCCCTGAAAAGAATAATTTTGTCATAAAAAGTGATATTTCCCAGTCTGTTTCAAACCCTAATTTATAAACTGAAGCTTTCATGACAGAAGTAAAGCTAAAAGCATTAAAAAAATATTTTTATGCATTTTTATAATTTTAAGACAAGTCTCTACAGAAAAGGTTCTGTGAGGTAAAGGTGGAGGCCAGTACTGACACATATGACTGCAAACTGAAATTTTCACACATCCTTGTGCCTGTTTTGGACACCTTTTCCTGTCTTTTGGATGGACATTTTAGCTTAAGGGTGTATGACTTTATTAAAATCCTTAAGACAGATTTGTGAAATTCTTAAACTGTTAAAATAACTTGAAGTGTTTCAGGCAGATGTAGAGACCCTGCAACTGATTTAGAGAGATATTACCATATAGGTCTTAGGATCATATGCCCTAGTTTGCTTTTTTTTTAGTGCTGGGTTTCTACAGTCTCAATTCATTCACGCTTTTTAAAATAATTAGTCATGGTAATATAAAATCTTTTTCCTGCTATGTAAACTCAATACTGAAAGAGTTAACTGAATGGATAGGCATGAAAAATTACTACAGCTAGCTTACTGATAACTTTAGTTTAGAAAAACTGGCATACAGGTGCTGAACTCTACTTCCAGTGAGGAAAAAAATGAAAGTTTTGTTTCCTAAAGAGATGATACTTCAGATACCACCAAGTGAGAAGATGCTCAGAGAAAAAGAGTCTTCCACTTCAAGTGGCCTATACTCATAAACTAAATATGTCTATAAAAGCCTGCCAGTGACTATTTGTTCTCTTCAGATGCAATGATAAATGATGTTGAAAGTGAGTTTCAGGATATATGGGGAGTCTAAAGCTATGGAGATTTTTTTCACAACTATGCAACAATTAAGTAAAAATATGCAGGATTTTGACACTGCATCTGAAGTTTAATCTGAATAGACTTTGCTCTCCTGAATTATATAAAGAAGTCCAGATGTTAGCAATTTGTATTGTGCCCTGACATAATAGGGTCTGAGGTCTGGGGGACAGAAAGTTTTTATGATGATCTAAGACAATCCGTGGATCATTTTCTATCTCCTTTTTTTTTCCTGTTTTTTTTTTTTTTTGATCACTTCTAGTGTTACTAGAAGTTCTGCAGAATGAACTATGGCTTCTTGAAAGACACACGGCCTCATGAGAGTAGCTGCTTGAAATTTAAGCTTAGTGTATATGTATATATATATATATATATATATATATGTATGTATGTATGTATCACTGGTTTAAGTAAACAACTTTATTATTGTGATTTTACATAAAACAAAACAACAGATTAATACAAGTTACTTGAAGAATTCTTAGTTCCTTAAATAACTTTATATGATAATGTCAGGTGAAAAAATCAGCCTAACTACTGGTAATAGTAGATATTGTTTTGTCATTCTAACAAGTATAACCTGAATGCCATTCTATTCATCTGCCTTCAACTGTTTTGACAACTGGCTAAACTAGACCCTCAAATTAAGCAAGCCCTATAATAAAAAGGCCATTATTAATCTGTCATTCGTGTTGTGCAAACTCGTTTTAGTTAGAAAAGTGTAGAACTAGAATATAACTCAGATACTCCTGCTCTATTTTTTCTTAAATATAATACTGTCAAAGCAGCATCTCATTTGAAGTCTGTTTTTTTCTCATAACTCGAACATAATTGTGCTGTGATGGGAGTCTAAGAATAACTACTATCAGCTTTAAACTGTTTTCTGTCATCCTCCTGCAGATTAATGTTTTATTTGGTTTGTTTGTTAAACAAATTACAGGAAATCCAACGACCATGTCAATTTGCTTTGAGTCTGAGAAGAACAGGACAACTCATTTTTAGGAGTTCTTAGCTGACTTAGCTGACTGCTAAAACTAAAGCTGCTCTCATTCTGGAAAGAGTGAATCTGTAATACACATCAGTGGTGTTTGCTTTCCTCTCAGTGGAGAAAGCCAGACAAAACAAATAGAGTATAAAATAAAGGGAGGTGAATCACTGTGGTGGGCATCACCAGACTCCTACATAACACAAAAAGGTTGATTTAGCAGGATTATAGGCAATATATCTTGGGTACCTGTTCAGTTCCTGTTTATTCTATGTTTCTGAAACATCAATCACTTCAAAAATCCTGCTTCTTAAAAATTTACTTTTAGCAGTGGTTGAATATATGGTAGAAGCCCCTGAGAAAATGGATATAATACCATGCATAGTTAAATGACAGGTGACAGTATAAAGACCTAAGTTAAAGCTAAATAGAAATTCTCTATAAATACTTTGCAAATATTGAGGATCCAATCAATTCCTTGACCAATATTCTGAGTATTCACATCGATTAAATTAATGAATTATATTATTATTAAATAATTGGAGAATATGAGTTTCAAAGGAGAGCTAGTGATAATGATACCTTGCAGAAGACACTGCTCTTTGGGGGCAAAGGGAACAAGCAGTAACCAGGCAGCAGTGCGAATAATATTTTGGTTGGTATCTATCATAGAATAGTTTGCATTGGAAGGGACCATTAAAAGCCATCTAGCACAGCACCCCCTGCAATGAATCTTCAGCTATCTCAGGTTGCTCAGAGTACCATCCAACCCGACCTTGAATGTTGCCAGAGATAAGGCATCTACCACCTCCCTGGGCAACTTGTTCCAGTGTCTCACTACCCTCACAGTAAAGAATTTATTCCTTATAGTTAACCTGACTCTACCTTTTTTAGTTTAAAACCATTAGTACTTGCCCTGTCACAACTAGCCCTACCAAAAATGTTCTGCTCATCTTTCTTATCAGCCTCCTTTAAGTATTGCAAGATCTCTTCTCCAGACTGAACAATCCCAACTTTCTCAGCCTTCTCTCAAAACCAATTATCATTCAGATAATGGAAGCCACATAAACAATGCTTTATTTAATGGCTATATATCACTACATGTGATATATAATGTATACAAAAGAAAAAAACATTAAATGTACAAAACCAAGCAAACAAGCAAGGGATTGCACATGAAAGAGAAAATAAAGCACTGAGATTCTGATATCCATTATAGTCTGAATTCCTCCAACTCTCTCTCCTGTTAGTGGGAAACTGAGAAATCCCAAGACAAAATGAGTAGAGAGAGACCACCATGAAAAGTTTGAGTCAGAGGACCTGAATCGCCCTCTGAAAGTGGATCTCTCTCCCTGACTGTAAACTATATTTCCTTGTAGGCCCTGGATAGAGTGAATTATTCCACCTCATCAGGTCCCACATTTAGATGTCACAAAAGTGTTTTAAAGTGCCACATATCTGTTAGGTATAGATCGTTCATCAGCCTGCTTCTGCCACTTAAGACTTGCCTTTTTTTCAGAACCTGCTTTAGCAAATAATCTTGGAGCATATCTACTTGAATGACTAGACAGGGAGAAGTAGATGCTTCCTGCATCCCATAACCTAGATCTTCAGACTTTTCAGTTTAGGCATTATTTATAGAGCTTCTGGCTGGACCAAGACATGATACTCATAGTGTTAAGAGAAGGCAAGGCAAAACAAAAAGTAGTTACACCTTTCCATTGCGAATCCTTACCTTAGCTGGTGATGCTTATGTCTTAGAACTTGTTTTTAATTAAGTGATTAGTAACAAGTTGTATATTTGTTTCTTTCAGTTATCCTTGGGATTATTCTTTGGAGCTGGAATAATTGAATGCATTTTGGATGTAAAGCTTAATGTAGCTATCTAGTTTATTTCCAGAGTTACTGTTTTGTAATAGACATATTCGGAAGGGAGATAAAGGCACCCTCTATACGGATAGACTTTCTACAGAAAAAAGAAGAATGCTATTTGGTTTAGATGCCTATTTTGTGATGAAAGGGATGTTCCCATTTATTTTCACTGACCTTACAGGAAGCCTCATCTTATACACAGCCTTCCTGACCTGCTTATTATCAGTTTACATGACAGTATCCCCATATTCCATTTTGCCAAGTAGAAAAAAGAGGGAAAATGTTTGCATTGCATCTGTATTGTACTTGAAGTTCTTAACCAAATTATAGTGTGGTTGCTTATATATTACTTTAGAACCTAGATATTTTAGGGAGAGGAAGGAACAATTTATGCCAAAAAAATTATGACATTGAATTTAAGATTATACAAACGTGCTTTAATTTATCTTGTTTATGTGTTGTGTCTATTTGTTGGGGCATGTGAGAGACTGTGTTTGATTGTTAATTGTTACTCCATTTAAGACTAGAAGAACTGTCTGTGGATGACAAGAAAAGAAATTTGTTAAATATTTTGCAGTGCACTATAAAGCAGCTCTGTTTTGCAGAGGCTGCTGAGCTTTTTGAGCTGGAAGTCAGCTTGTAGAAGGTGGAAGTTGTCTATCAACCTGCACCTCAGGAAGTTTTTTGTCATCCCCACATCATCATAGGCAAATCAGAACTTAAGTTAGTCCAGCAGTTCACCCATCTGGGAAGCATCATTTCCTCAGATGTTAAGATTAACCAAGAGATAGACAACAGGTTAGCAAAGGCATACAGAGCTTTTGGTAAACTCCATAAAAGAGTCTGGCGCAATAAACACCTGAACAAAAGTACGAAGATCAAGGTCTACACAGCCATTGTACTGTCCACTCTTCTTTATGGCTCTGAATCTTGGGTTATCTACTGTCACCACCTGCGACTCCTCGAGCACTTCCATCAGCGCTGCCTCCATACAATTCCAAACATCCACTGGACAGACTACATGACTAATGTGTCTGTTCTTGAGCAGGCAGAGGTCCCCAGCATTAAGGCCATGCTGCTGAGAACGCAGCTGCGCTGGGCAGGGCACATCTCCAGGATGGAGGATCACCGCCTCCCTAAGATTGTGCTCTATGGCGAGCTTGCCACCGGCTGCCACAAGAGAGAAGCCCCAAAGAGGAGATACAAGGACTCCCTCAAACAACACCTCAGCCTTGGCCATATTGACCACCATCAATGGTCCACTCTGGCCTCCAATCGGGAGGCATGGAGGCACACCATCTATAATGCTGCTGCTTCCTTTGAGAGCACACACAGGATCAGTCTGGAAGAAAAAAGACAGCGCAGAAAGAACCGTGTCTCGCCAATACAGCCTGTGGAGACTTTCCACTGTGCCTTTTGCGACCGGACTTGCCTATCTCGCATTGGCCTTTTTAGCCACCAGCGCGCTTGTAGCAAGCATGGGTAGAGCCCTTCCCAAATCTTCGTTCATGAAGCCTAGCCATGATAAAGTACTGAAAAAAGGAAGATGCCCAGAATCAACTTTAAATGATTTTTAATTTTTTTTTTTTCCCTCCAGGAAGTTAATATACGTAAAATGCTTTTGGTCTGATTGTTTTTTTTTTTCCTTTTTTTTTTTGAGGTGAAGTCCTTATCTCTGTAAAGTAATAAGAGCAGAGCACTATGGGATAGTCTGAATTGAAAAATTACTGCCCTATGTTGTTTAAATAGGGAAGTCACATTATATGACCTTGTCTTTCAAACTATTCTGGGAATAGGAGCCAAGGTCTGTTTTGAACAAAAGAATCTGAATGCTAAAGAGAGACAGGATGCTTCACTTGCTTCTCCTTGTAATGACAATTTTCTTTTTAAATCAGAAAAAGTAATCTAGTGATCATAAAGACATGTGGGGGAAAAAAAACAACAGTGCAAGCATACTGCAGCTCTCTATTTCCCAAGAGATACCATCAGCAAGCACTGCCTTACAGCTGGCAGTTAAACATCTAATGGATAGAGGCTAATTGAGGGAAGTGTTACAATGCATGTCGAAAGGGGAGATTAATCCCATCAGGTGAAACAGCAAGTGATAAATCAGAACATTTAAGATACATCAGAGAAACTTCTTAGCTGCATTCCTCTGGCAGCTAAACAGAGGGACAGATCCAGAAAGGAAGAATAATCATGGCCAAGACCATGAAATGTGAAATAAATTGAAACATCCAAGCAAGAATCGTATAAATATATATTTCCCATCTTAAAAAGTGAAAACACTACTTTTACCAGATCATATCTCTGTGTGTACAGCTGGCATCTACCTTTACTTCAAAGTAATCTAAATGTCTAAGACTTTGTGATGTTATGGATTGTTAAGGACGTTATCTATCCTTGTCTTGCTTAAGTAGACTCATTTGTAAGTTGTTTATCAGTTTCCTATTAAAAGAGACATTGCATATTTGTCCACCACAAAGCTGCCCCAGTGTGTTACAGGAAAGAACTGTCTGATGCTGAGACTGTGCCATCATCTGTTCTAAACTGAATTTTTCAGGTAGCATAGAACAGCCTGAATCTGCAGATGTATTTTATTTTTCATTTAAACAGAACTGTTTTGCTTTGTTTTGTTTTGTTTTGTTTTGTTTTGTTTTGTTTTGTTTTGTTTTGGTTTGGTTTGGTTTGGTTTGGTTTGGTTTGGTTTGGTTTGGTTTGGTTTGGTTTGTTTGTTGGGGGGGTTTTGGTTTGGTTTGGTTTTTTATGGTTTTTGTTTGGTTTGTTTTTTGTTTATTTGTTTTGTATTTTAAATGCTTGCATACCTTTCTTCTACCTTTGTAGTTAAGGAAATAAAAAGTTGAACAAATGACAGAGTGAAAGATGACTGTACATTCAACACAGTGGAGAGTGTCTGCTTAGAAGGGGTGAGACAAAAGAAACAGAAATGAAGGTCCAAGACAACCGCTAGTACAAGTATTTTAGGAAAGAGTTCCCAACACTTTTTGTAGAAAGCAGGCACACAAACATCTATCTCAGAAAAGGTCTCAACCTCTGAGACCCATGTGGTCAGAGACATCTCATGCAGCCTGGAATCTAGCTAAGGCATAAGGGTAAGGCTTTATTTTTGATTGTGTGACCTGAATGAAACAAGTGTTGGGATGAGGAGGTTTGGACTCCTTCTTAAATTTAAGTGGATAAATGGGTCACAGAATCATAGAATCATTAAGGGTGGAAAAGACTTCTAAGATCATGGAGTCCAACCTTTGACTGAACACCACCATATCAACTAAGCCATAGCGCTAAGTGCCATGTCCAGACATTTCTTAAACATTTCCACCTCCCTGGGAAGTCCATTCCAATGTTTGACAACCCTTTCAGTAAATAAATTCTTCTTGATGTCCAGTTTCAACCTCCCTTGTGCAGCTTGATGCTATGTCCTGTTGATCTGTTGCTGGTTGCCTGGGAGAAGATGCCATCATATAGATGGGCATCACACTGGCTAACCTCCTGCCATCTGCGGCCTTCCCAGTTAAACAGTATTCATGCTAAATGATGGAAAGTGTCTTGCTGAGTTCTTCTGCAAACTCTGTCAGTATACTTGGATGAATCCCATCCAGCCCCACTGACTTGTGACTAAGTGGCCCAGCAGGCCTCTAACTACTTCCTCCTGGATTTTGCTCCCTGTCTGCCAGCTCAGGGTGCTGGCTGCCCTGAGGATTCCAAGTCTTTATGTTAAAACTGATGCAGAGAAGACATTAAGTACCTCAGCCTTTTCCTCACCCATTATGTTCACCTCCATATCCAACATATCCAATAAAGGATGGAGATCCTTGTCCCTCTTTTTTTTTCTTTTTTTCTTTTTTTTTTTAAATGTATTTATAAAAACACTTTTCATTATCTTTTACAGCTGTGGCCAGATTGAGTTCTAGCTGATCTTTCAACTTTCTAATATTCTCTCTAGATGGCCCCTAAGGACACCCTTGCACTCTTCCTGAGTTTCCTGCCCCTTCCTCCAAAGGTCATAATCTCTCTTTTTTCCCTGACTTCCTCTGAAAGCTCCCTGTTCAGCCAGACAGGTCTTCTTCTCTGTTGGCTTGTCTTTTGGCAGATAGGCACTGCCTGCTTCTGTGCCTTTAAGATGTCCTTCTTAAAGTATGTCCAGCCTTCCTGGACTACCATATTATTAAGGATCATTTCCCAAGGGACTCTGATCTAGTGTCCTGGTTCAGGGTCTTCTTGCTCCGAGCATTGGGCTGTTGTGTAAAAGAGACCTTCCTATATGGAAGGTCAGAACCATTAATCAAATATTGGAAAAACTACTAAAACAAACATGAGAGATGACTAAACATGGAAACACACTATTTGCAAATATTCCTGACATATCTAAAGAAAAATTCATTTCTAGTGTGCCATTGATGGCTTTGCATGGGGTCAGCAATGCATGTTCAGAACCTGGGATATCTTTACTGGTAGAAGCTGAGGCTTCTAAGGAATTTAGGTACCTCCAGAGTTAGTTCTCAGCACATAAAGTACATTATGGCAGATTATATTTTAAGGGCAAATGTCTGAGGTGGCATCTTGATATTTAAGCCCTCGTGAAGAGCTAGTTCTTTGTGATGGGTCTGAGTTATAATATTTAGTAATTGCATATGCAAATCAGTAAATATTTTCAAACCAGATGCTCTAAATCCCTACACAGAGAGCCAAATAGACAGCCTTAATGACTGGCACTTAGTTAATCAAGTTCTCATCATGTAGCACCGAGTAGTCATTAAGGCACTGCTATTAAAGAAGGGTCGTTTAAATAATAAAATCACCAGATGCTTATAATCAAAGAGGAAAAAAAATCACAAATTTTATTGATAAAGGTGAAAGTACTTGTCTTGCATTTTGAGTTTACTGGATTTTACATTAGAAACCATAATGATATAAAAACAACATGATGTATTTAAAATGGATTTAAAACTCCATTTCTTAGAATGTCATTCTGAGTGGAGAACCATGTAGTCTTCTGATTTTACTGGAGACCTATGGTGATCTCTTCTAGGTTGTACAGTATTTAAAGTTTTTCAGTAACATGGAAGACATCAAATCATTACTGATAAAATTTACTGTTGACAAAAATTGATGGAGTGGCAATTAGAATAAAAAATACAGATTACTAATTTAGAAAGCTGGATCATCTTGTAAACTGGGCACAATCCATATGTTTCTGCCTCCCTCAGCATAAGATAACAAATACATCTGGGGACAAACAATGTAGCCTGGGCTTCCAATATTAAACCCAGAGAAAAAAATTAGTCTGAGAGAGATCATAATGGAGCTGAATGTGAGCTTCCAGACTAACGCTGTTTTACAGAGGTTGCATACAGATGGCTGAATGCTGAGTAGTAGTTGGAAGCATCTAATTAGTGACAATGTCTGCTGCTGCCGCTGAGGTGGGATGTGTGCCCAGCTCTGGTGTGTGCCTTTTATAAAAAGAAAACTGATAAATGGGATGTGCTCCAGAGCAGCAAGAAAACAATTAAAAACAAGAGTTAAAAGACTATTGAAGCATAGGACATTCAAGGATGAAACTGGTCATGGGTCAGTGTTTCTGTTCCTCAGGCAACTTTCCTTTTGCCATAATCTCCCTTGAATTGCAGCAACTTCCTTTAAATCTTTTTTTCTCTTACATCTAGAATCTTCACAGGCTTTCCGCCCCAGTTTTACTTCAGTAGCCCTCTAGTTGCTCTCCCAGATTACTAATTATTCAAGAAAAGCCTTTCTGGAGGCCAGGTAAGAAAAGCACTTTCCCAGTAGCAAGACCTCAGTTCCAATTGTTAGTGCCATGTCAGCTCCCATAGTCAGAGGGCATATATTGCCAACATATTTTTACATAAACCTACAGTGACCTGCAATACTAGCACTTAAAATATAGTATGAAAAGTAGATATAAAAATAAGATAGCTGTGCCCCATGAGAAAACATGTTCCAGAGCAGTGGTTTAGCCTAATGTGCTTTATTTATGGGTCTTCAATATAGGTACCGTTTCAGTTCCTGTTGTTTTCAAAAAAAGTGAGCCATAATAGCTTTCTCTTGCAAAACAAAACATGTAAGAACAGAGAGTACATCTAAACTATCTCCACTGACATCACAGGGAACATGAGTCTCACTGCACTTGTGTATATTAAAGCTATGGCACAAACCCCCACAGCGCACACTCTAACACAGTGGATCTGTCCCATTAGTAAGGTGGGTGGGTGGGAGGGTGGTAAGTTACAAGTAATTAATAGTTTAAAAGATACTTTCTTTTCATTGACTATAATTGTCAAAGATATTCAGGTATCTGACTATCGGCTGAAATGTGAATTCATATGGTCAGACAAAATATAGCAACAAATTATTCCAGCTGGCCTGAGTTTCATTTGTTATTCTGAAAGAATACCTCTGGAAAATAAATAGGCTTAGGCTGCTACAATTATGAATAAACAATAATAAATCTTATTTAACATGATTATTTTTTTCCCCTTTCAGTTCATCAGAAGCCCTTTGTAATACCTACACAAGAAAACAGAGAATAGCAGTATGAAAATCAGTAAGATTCATGATGTTATACGTACTGTACCTTGTACTGGAACTTGAAGTAAAATCATCCACCTGAGACAAGGCAGAGAACAGAAGCTGATGATGTGCTCCATGCTGACACCAGATGAGGCTGTAGATGTAAGAAGACACCTATGAGCTCTGCATGCAGCCCTTTGCTTATCCTGTACTAAGAACCTGACGCTAACCCTTTCACTTTTTAGATTTAAATTAGATTTGCTTGCTGAATTACTAGAATTAGATCATCACACTCTCTATATTAACCTGTCACTGTTATTTTATTCACTTTTAACCCAGAACTTCATTCAGTTATCTTTTATACATTTATTGATTTTATGGTAAGGGTTGTAGAAGTGCTCTGATACATAAGAAAAATCCATCTGCCTTACCCTTTTTCTAAACCACAGTCTCACTATATTCTAGCAGGGAGATTTTCTTTCTTCCAGATACAAGGCATGTTTTTCTATTCCATCTTCCTGAACATGTTCTCAAGTTGGTTTGTTTATCTTCTATTAGAGCAGCAGCCAGTAAAATCTTGAAAAGAGACCTGTAATTAAGGAGAGAATCAGAGCAAAGATTCTAAACAGAAAATGACCATAATGCTCCTATAGTAGTTTTGTGACGAGAAAATGAGGACTTTGAAAAAGAAAACAAATTGGATTGGTCCCAATACTGGTACAAACCTACCTACCATGAAATTTAAGCAGTTAATAGAGCATCTTGTTACACTTGGCTTTGTCAAATGCTCAAGCCATTGTGTCTGAAAAACAAATTTTGTTCTGCTTATGGGTCCAGGATGCAATCTTGTGAATTTTCAAAACAAACCCATGGTAACAGAATGTTTCCTCCAGATGGCCAAAAAATGTCTTTAATTCTGTCTCACAGATAAAGTACAGTACTTTAACCATGTTTGTTGATAAAAGAGGTTGTTCCTCTTCTGGAACTGCAGGCTGGAAAGAACTATGTTTTCTGTAACTATGGATGAAATTCTGGACTTAATTCAACAGATTCTAGTCATTGGTTTGAGTGGAGCAAGAACTTGACGAGACATATTGTGAAAGGAGGAGTATATATATTTGTATGTGCTGAATATGAGCATATAAGAGTATATAATGATACAATGAATAGAAATCTGAGCTTCCTTTTACAGGGGAAATAAAATGCACAATAAAAATCAATTAGCCTGAAACTGAAGAGAGCTGCTGTGACTCATGGTTGGAAATATGGGTATAGTTTGGCATTGGCTCAAAGGAAGCAGGCACACATAAATATTTCTTCAAGTCTCTTTCAAATATAAACATGGAAAAAGCATAATTTTTTTTTTTTTTTAAGAAAGTTAAGTCTGCATGTACAGGCAGAATTGGTTCTACTATGTGATCTGTAGTTGTGAAAATGTGCAGATAGGAATGAGTTGCCTATTTCTCCCATAAGACATTGTCTTCTTGAAAGTGAAGATCGAGGGAATGAGCATTTAATAGTAGGGGGGAGAGTCAAGCTTGTTTTGGAAAAGATGAGAGCAAACTGCCTTTTCATAGCTGTATAAACTGTACAGAGTGGGATGTGCAGCATCAAGTATGTTGAGCAGGGAGATTACAAATATGTGCAGTAGGAAATGTACTAAAAAAGAATAAAAAGAGGTCTCTCTCACCTTCCCCAGAGCCGACTACCTTTTTCCTACTGTTAGGGCAGTAAGTGTGAAAGTAGTTGATCTAAGGCTCAAGCTTTCATCAACACAGGTATGTGTAACTTAGGCTTCCAAGAAGAGTGCCCTAAACACTAGATCTTCCTACACACTTTACACCTTCTCTGCAGAAAGTCATGTGTAGAGCCAGCAATGGGGTCCAAGTGATACAGTATTATTCTAATGATGAGGAAAAAATTCCTGCAGGAGAGGGAGAAGGAAATATAAACTTTTCCATTGCACCACAAGGCATTTAAATTCCTACCTTTATCATGTTCTGTCTTTTCTGTCTCAATATGTTTCTGGTGCTAAAGAGATACAGCCCTTGGGCCCATTCAGCGCTTCATCCCTAGAAGTTTAGCAGTCACCTATATACTGCACTTCTTGCCTAGTTCCTTACAATGTTTTTAGCTATTGTTATTACAGCTGTGCATTATAACTCAACACTGCATATCAAAATAAATGAGAAAAAAAAAAAGAAAATTGCACCTATTTGTACTGGAGTGAAATGTTTCTTGCTAGGGAAGCAGAATGTACCACCTGCTGTATGAAGGGTGGTTACAAATAGCAATACATACACATACTCAAACCTTCCCCCGCACAGTCTCACTTGACCCACATACTCTGGCTGCTCAGTAAGTAATTGTATTTCATGAAATTCAGCTTCAACCACTTGACTAAATCCTCGTGTTCTTCCTAGGACCAAATTCCCCTTGATTTTGCAGTGTATCCGGGCTGGTGTAAATACTGGTATTTTTGGTCTATGTTTTGCCCAGCCACCTGTGGGAAGTTATTTTTTCCTCGCCAAGTTATGGGAAAAACACACTGATAAAGGGAAAACTTTGTCCTTGAGGGAAACATTCAGTGTGAAGTAGAATTAATTGGGCTCACACGATTAGTTAGCGAGTGCCCAAGAGCGCTTGAAGCAGAAAGAGAGGATGAGGAGGATGGAGTACACCCCCAGACCCATTTCATGGAGACCCTCTGGAGTGGTCAGTGCAGGTGCACGGAAATTCCAGTGCTACCGCTCCTGCACAGTAAGGGACTGCTACATAACAGGGGGGAGGGGCCAGGAACCTCTACCTGGAGGGTGATGGCCACACCCACTGAGGTAGATGCCCCCTTGGCAAATAGATAAAAGACAGAAGGCTTGTTCTGGACGGGGGGCTTGCTACACATGAACGGACCATGTTGTCTGGCCGGGGACACCTATCAGTGAGCCAGCCTCTGAGGACACTGTCTCAGCCTTTGGAGGACTGGGCATTCTAAAGTTGGTAAGGCAAAATGTGTAAATAACACCTGGAAGGGTCCTCACATAGGGCGTGGGTTTTTTCTCTTGCTCTCTCTCTCCCCCTCACTCTCCCTCTCCCTCACGGGGGGTTTCCATCTTACTTGGCCACCTATTTTGTAATAAAATACTGCTTAAGTTATGCTCACAATGGTGTTTGAGTTTCAGTTCTCACATGCTTTCAAACCCTCCCTGTAACACAGTAATTCAGGTTTCACAAGACCAAAATCTGTGCTTGTTTATTTATCATGTAATAATACCATGGAAATAACAAAACTTCATAATATATATATTTTTTTATAGATTTATAACTTGTGAGATTGTTTATGAGGTATGTGAGCCCTTTCGCATTCAAATACCATAGTGATTATTGCCTACTAAATGTGCCAACAAATTCTAATTTGAACAGCAGGCAAGGTTTCCAAAATAGATCTTTCCTAATGAATAAATTGTGACTGAAACACAGCCAGATCCACAAGCAGATCCACAAGCATGACATGATACCACACAAAACATTTATGTGTCAAGCACCTAATGAAATTCATTAATTCAAGATGTTAAGTTTAAGTTCTTGAGGTTATTTCTAGTATGCCTAGAGATGGGCATTCACAGTGACTGAAAGGCTAAGGCAGATGACATCTCAACTGGCCTGTAGGAATTGATGTTGCAATACACTGATGCAACATCAGTGTAGCAAAGCTCAGTTTGAGGCATCACAGGGAAAGGTGTTTTAATTTTAAAAGAAAATCTGTTTCTTTGATTCACACCCACACTGACGCCTTAGGATCACCATCTCCCCCACATCCAAACTCACTAAAGCCTATGTGTCCAAGTAGTCCATTTAGTATCCAAGGCACTTTTATTTAGGTGGTTTGAGCAGGATTCCTTCTGAAGACACAGGAGGTCAAGTGTCCTGTCTTGCTCATATCTCCTGGTACTGTCTTGTGCTGGTTTTAGATACAAGCTGACAGTCTTTCCCAACCTTCATATCTCTGCGAGCAATGGGAATTAACCACCATCCTTTGTCTTTCAGTCTGGTGGTCTTAAGCAGTTGCAAGTAGCCATACTGGGATCCTCTTAGTCTGAGGGATCACCAGCATATGACATTCCTGCATCCATTCTTCTGACTGGTGTGTGTTCCTCATGCATTCCCATTCAGAGAGACTGGAGCATATACATAGTGCTTATGTATGTCAGTGTGTGACAAAGACAGTTGGTGCTGTTCAGCCTGGAGAAGAGAAGGCTTGGTTCAGAAATTATAGCAGCCTTCCAGCACATAAAGGAAGCTTACAAGAAGACTGGAGAGGGACTTTTTGTGAGGACATGTAGCCATAAGACAATGGGCCTGAAGGAGTGCAGGTTTAGATTGGATATTAGGAAGAAATTCTTTAAAGGTGCTGAGGCACTGGAGCAGGTTGCCCAGAGAGGTTGTGTACTCCCCATTCATGTAGGTGTTCAAGACCAGACTGGATGGGGCTCTGAATAACCTGGTCTACTGGAAGGTTCCCTGGCCACAGCAGGGGTATTGTAACTAGATGATCTTTAAGGTGCCTTCTGACCCAAACCACTCCATGATTCTGTGATTCTATGCTTTTATCCTTTGCTCTTCCTGGCAGTGATGTCAGTGAGATTTTCATGTGCAAAATGCAAGATTGATGTTGCTATTAGCTAAAATTTTCTAGCATGATTAATTACCTCAGCTCCCCACTATATGGCATTCTAAAGAAACACCATTTTAGGAAATGCGTAGTACCTGTCATATAAAATTCATAACCATTTAAGCACTCTTTAGTTGGACAGATGAACATTGTGACATACAAAATTATTAATTTTGTTTTAAAATGTGCACCAATATTTATATAGTGCAATAAGATGGCATAACAGTTTCTGTGAAAGTGAAAAATGGTTTCTGCCTTGAGGAGTTTATAGTTTAAGATTAGGTATGACAATGTAAGTTGTGGCAATGGACCTTCAGTATGTAGAGTGGAAAAAGTATTGTCGGAAAATGGCTTGTGAAGAAAAGGAAAAAGCTAACTCTAATGCCTTAAACAGAGTTTTTTACTGTTGTATAATGCATGTTACAAAATGGATGCTTTGTTCTTTTTTGTCAAGTCACTGTCTTCTTCCCAAAATCCCTTGACAAGACCCTTATCTGCTTGCTTTGGAATGCATGCAGGTCCATGTAAGACCTTCAAGGATTGGTTGTTATTAACCTCTTTCCATTGGTTGTTAGCTCTTCATTTCTATTGGCAGTAGTTCAAATCCCCTCTAGCTCCTTATTGGAGTATCTATACCCCTCCAAGGCCCTATATATATCCCTACCCATGCTCAATAAAGCTCTCTCTCTTGTCCCTCTCCTGCAATCTCTATAGGGCCTTGGAGGGGTATAGATACTCCAATAAGGAGCTAGAGGAGGTTTGAACTACTGCAGTAAGTGATTGCAAACATGAGAACATGGGAGTTATGATAATGGCAAAGTTGTATTCACTGTATTTTCCCTTTCTTTTTTAGTCTTGTTCCTGTCTTAGGGAACAGTTTATAATTACTAAATTGGTGTGAACTGAAAGTTGCTCTGTGATGAAGCAGTCACATAGAGAAAGTATGTGGAAATGAGAGGATACAATAAATATAAATAGTATAAGTAACTGGGTGGATACAAAAACAATAATAAAAGTTGAAAAGGAAGGAAAAAAATAGACAAGGAAATGTTGAAGACCTGCTCCAGAAGATCAATAAAACTGCATAAGCAATGCCAAAACACCTGTTATAGATCCAAGGAAAAGATGATGAAAATTTCAATATGGTGTATATTCTGAGGACTTTGGGACAAACCCATTAGGAATGTGGTAGAATAAACCAGAGTCATTTGACAGCATCCCATTCTGGTTGCTATTGCTGTGGGAGTAGAGACTTGTAGAGAAGCTATAGCCAGCTGTCTACATGACTTGTAGATTTTGTGCAGTTCTCTAAGCACATGGGCCCTCCAGAGCAATGGTTTCCAAACATTTTTGATTGAATGCCCTTATCAGTAAAAAATTCTTGAGTGCACCCACTCTCAATATATTATTTATTTATTTATCTATAAATTAAATGCATTTACTACTGTAGTATTTATAAAACATACAACTCCCTTGGAAATTAAAAAAAACAAAATAGGTAAAGATTAAATATTTTTTAATTTATTAATGGTACTAAAACTTTTTTCTTCCCAATCCCCAATGGACTGTACATCTCTGGGGTGCAGGTACCTCAGTTTGGAGACTGTTGCTCTGTGGTATCGTTAACAGGATGAAATTATATGATAATAATATACATTTCTGGGCTGAGTTCAATCAATAGTTCTTTGCTCAAACAAATATTTTCTCTTCAGCAAGTATGCTTTCGCATTACCAGTAGAATAGAGAAAGAAGTAGAAGAGAGAAATTGATCTATAAGATGAGATATGTTAATTCAGTGGATTTGAATTCCTGGAAAATCTTCCTCACGGATTTCAATTTCTGTCTACAATAAAAAGTGAGAGATCCGAGATAAAAAAGGCATTCAAAATTAGTGAGTAAAACAGGAGAAGCTCTTTTCCTAAACCCAGATTTGAGCTAAATATTGACAATATTACAGATGTCTAGAGTCCTAATATGAACTACATTGTCTCATTAGTAATTCATGACTCTGCTGTAGATTCATGTGATTTATGGCCAAGATGAACTCACATAGTGTCAAAAGAATTGTGTATATTTTGTATTGTACATTTTTTAATCAGAAAATTGAAAAAAAACTTATCTAATTCAGAGACATACCTAGTTTTTTTGTCAGTGTTAGAAGAATATGCATAATCAGTCTATGATAATAGGTAAGTTTATTTATATAAACATTTCTGCGTTCTGGCTATATGCTAAGAAATTTTATTTTTAAACCATCTAGACACAAATGGAAAAAAAAATAATGAGAAATATTAAAATGACACAAAATTTCTTCAAGATCTCACCATATACATTGTCTTCCAAATGAAATCTGATATATATTGTCTGTATGGACAATATCCAAAATTTTAGTTAATGAACTATTGTCAACCAAAGCTTAAAATCAGGCACCCACAATTTGTTTTGCTTATATAAAAAATTAAGTTTGGATTCTATACACAATTCAGCATGTAGTGAGAAATACTTTCTATAATCTATAGGACAACACCCAAACTGTGTTAGATCAAAGAGAGAGCTCAGCCATTTACATAGCATGTAGAAGATGAACATTTATTTTTTTATGTAAAGTATATACTCATTGACTCTCTATTCCTGTAAAAATTAAAAAAAAAGGCAATTGAAGCTCACTGGACCAGTGAAAAAAATGCTACTTAGAACTAGGTCTGCTAATATGTGTACAGCTTGATTAGAATGTAATAAAAATCAAATTTAAATTATATTTATTCTATTCTGCAAAGCCAAATTATTTGTGTCAAACTTGTAGTTTAAAACATTAAATTACCCTGTAACAATGAAATGCTTGGAAACAGTTATATTGGGAAAACTAAAACATGAAAACTCTGATTCAAGTTTATGAAAAAACTTTCTCTTGATTTCAATCACTGGCATAGGAATAATATTTGGAATTTAATAACTGGACTGCCAACAAAAAAACCAAACAAACCCCACAAAAAAACAAAACAAAAAACAAAATAAAAATCAGAACCAGGTGCAAGATCTCATTAACACTGGACAAATCCCATATACTTTTCACTACTGTTCTTATAAGTATATATGTAGGTAGATATATATAACTATATATATACATGCTGTTCTTATGTCTATAACTCATATATAGCTTGTATATAGTTTATACTAGTTACTATATAATTAGTATATAACTTCTATTAGTTCCCAGCCATATAATCTGGAATAGATGTGTTTTTGCTACTTTGTATTTTCTCTAACAAATTGTATGTGACACTAGGAAAATATACTTAGTCATAAGCTGTATTACATTCTAAAAAATTGGCAGTGTATGACTATTTTCATATGCGTATTGATAGATATTTTGGAGTTTTTAAAAACCTGTGGTCAAATGGAAAAATATCAATCTCATCGTATTTGGGAGTGATGTTTTATATTACTGTAACTCCTCATTAACAGATTTTGCAAATTAATCTATTGTACAACAGGATATGAACACTTCCTGGTTTCCTATTTCATTAATGACAGATAATTACTGCAAGAAAAATCACACAATGATCATGCTAATCAGAAAGATGTATTCTCATAGAGTAGACTAAAAAAATTGCTGTCCTTTATGATGCTAGCATGTAATAAAAATTCCTAGGCCTCTCAGTGAAAAAACAACAACATCTCTCTCATGGGTGTTTTGTCAGTTGTTCTTATCAGAACAGAAAAACAGCAGTAGAGGCACAGTCAGTCCCTCCAGCCATTCTGCATAATTCAGAAAAAGTACAAGAAGAAGATAAAGATATAACAATATTACTTTGGTAAATCTTCCAAGTCCTTAGCAATTAGCAGCACGAGGAATCATAGAATAGAATCATAGAGTTATTAAGGTTGGATAAAAACTCCCAAATCATCAAGTCCAACCTTTGACTGACCACCAGTGTATCATCTAGACCATGGCACGAAGTGCCATCCCAGTTGTTTCTTAAACACCTCCAGGGTCTGTGACTCCACCTCTCTGGGCAGTCCATTCCAATGCTTGACAACCCTTTCAGTGAAGAAATTATTCCTTATGTCCAATCTCAACCTCCTTGGCACAGCTTAAGACCATGTCTTCTTGTCCTGTCACTCACTTTCCAGATTCAGAGGAGGACCAGAGCCTTAGCAGGACTGTGACTGCCACTCTTGACCAGACTGTGACCATCATCCTCACAAACAGGTTTCCCCTCTCCTTTTACTTTGTACTCAGGGGAGCAGGTGGTGCTCAGCACAGGGGCTGGCAAGCTCCATTCTGTTTGTGCCCCAGGGTGCCGGGTTACACACCTGTTTCTGTGGGTCAAATGGACTTTTTCCTCTGCATCCTTGTACTTATTGTGATCTTTTTATTAAATTTTAGTTCTGACTTGCAGTCTTTTTGTGAGTTGGGTTCATTTCTCCTGCTGGTTTACATTTAAACCACCACAAAGCACTTTTAAAATTAAACCAATTTCAAGCAGATGTGGGCCACCTCTATCTCAGTTGACATCAAGGTCACAATTCCAGTGAAGCTGATGGCTTTTAATACTGAATTAAAATGGCAGCAGCTCTTACTGCATTCAAAATTTAAATTGGATATTAGAAAAAAATTCTTTACAGAGAGAGTAATCAGGCATTGGAATGGTCTGCCCAGAGAGGGGGTGGANCATCCTCACAAACAGGTTTCCCCTCTCCTTTTACTTTGTACTCAGGGGAGCAGGTGGTGCTCAGCACAGGGGCTGGCAAGCTCCATTCTGTTTGTGCCCCAGGGTGCCGGGTTACACACCTGTTTCTGTGGGTCAAATGGACTTTTTCCTCTGCATCCTTGTACTTATTGTGATCTTTTTATTAAATTTTAGTTCTGACTTGCAGTCTTTTTGTGAGTTGGGTTCATTTCTCCTGCTGGTTTACATTTAAACCACCACAAAGCACTTTTAAAATTAAACCAATTTCAAGCAGATGTGGGCCACCTCTATCTCAGTTGACATCAAGGTCACAATTCCAGTGAAGCTGATGGCTTTTAATACTGAATTAAAATGGCAGCAGCTCTTACTGCATTCAAAATTTAAATTGGATATTAGAAAAAAATTCTTTACAGAGAGAGTAATCAGGCATTGGAATGGTCTGCCCAGAGAGGTGGTGGATTCACCGTCTCTGGAGGTTTTTAAACTAAGATTGGACGTGGCACTGAGTGTCATGATCTAGTAAATGGACTGGAGTTGGACCAAGTGTTGGACTTGATGATCTCGGAGGTCTTTTCCAACCTGATCGATTCTATGATTCTATGATTCTATGATTCTATGATTCTGTAATTTTCTGGGAGAAGAGCCCAACCCCACCTGGTTATAACTTCCTTTCAGGTATTTGTAGAGAGTGATAAGGTCTCCCCTGATCTTCCTCTTGTCCAGGCTAAAAAACCCCAGCTTCCTCAGCTGCTCCTCATGAGACCTATGCTCCAGATCCTTTACCAGCTTCATTGCCCTTCTCTGGGCATGCTCCATATGAGCCATATTTCTTGTTTATGATCTCTTGATGGACTTATTTTTTATTGTGACTTTTCTTTTTCACTCTAAGAAGACTTTCTTGGAATTCCTGAAGTATCTCAATGATGAACAGAACAGATTTATTGAAATAATTTCTTTGGGAAAAAAAGAGTCACAGGATCACAGAGTTGAGTTGCAAGGAACTTGCAAGGATCATTGAGTCATGGGAGCAGAGGAAGAGGACGTGTAGCTATAGATGATCAAATGGGATCTCATTGTGGAGCAAGGTTAGAGAAAGACTTCTCACAGATCTGCGACACTGAAGCCAGCTGGCAGAACACAGTCCATAGTTTATTATTACATAGCACTAAACTCTTACCATTCAAAACTGACTGCATGAAGTTACTGATGAGGAATGGATTCTAGTCTATGGAAAGCCATGATTCAAATCTAAATATATTTTGGGACAGTGTTTTGGCTCAGGCCAAGTGCACACTAAGGACTACAGTGAAAATTTACAAATATATAGTTTCACAGCTGATGTAGCTTCCGTGCCCAACGTCTAACAATATCATACTATCTAGGGAAGGTGAAACTTTTGTGGTTTTATTGATATTTTAAGTTTTGCAGGGCTGTGCTAGACTAGAATTAAATGATCTTTCCAAGATGTTAGTTGCTATTCTTACAAACTTGTAATCTTGAGGGGGAGTCTGAAGTTTGAGGAAGAAATTTCTGTATCTTAGAAAAAGCTTTGCTCTCTCTATTAGAAATCACTTGTGCCTATTGAAGAGCTGTCAAAATAAAGCTGAGCCTTAATGAAAAAATAATTGTCCACTAGATGACATAGAATGGCAGGGGAGAAAATTGTTCAGCTATTCAAACATGCTTCCATTCAGGCTCATCAGGACCTTCAGGGATAACACAGTTTTTGTTACCAGTGGTACTGAAAGAGGTTGATCCATAGTTGTGAAAGAGCCAGGCTGATGTTTCTCTATCATCCAAGGAAGATTGTTAACTACAGTAATAATCCTGATTGCTTAGGTTAGATAGACTTCTCCATTTGTTCTTCTGCAGAAGACAAGAATTTACATCCTGATTTCTGCTGAACACAGATGTTTCCAACTCAACACAAATGAAATATTTAGGAAACACAATGCAATCAAGACACATTCATTGTTCTAAAATAGACAATGAGGCTTCCCAGTTGATGACGTTAGTGTAAACTTCCTAACTAACAAGGTCATATAGATTAAAAAATGAAACTTTTGTCTTCAGTCTGCAGCGCATTTCAAAATTATGTCCTATAAATGAAATAATATTAATTAACTGGTGTCAGGAATTTTTTTAATGCTACAGGACTTTTTGTTTTGTTTAGGCTTAATTTTTTGTTTCGTTGGGTTTGTTTGGTTTATTTTGTTTTGTTGTGGGTTTTTGTTTTTTTCCCCCCTAACAGTGAGTCAAAATGACTAAGTTGTTATATTCAAGATTGCCAGGACACTGCAACTGGTAATGATTTTTCTTTAGACTACAGCATTGTCAATTTTGATATCTAGTAGAGAATATATGAAGAACACACAATCCCACCCTGGTTTCTTAGAAAGTTCAGTGAATCTTGTGTTCATAGGCCACCATAACTGGGTGGGTCTCAGTGCTGCTCCTGACAAGTCAAGCCTTTATCAAGCCTATTCTTGAAGTCAATGAAGCTTTAAATAAATATATGGATTTTCTGAGGTAAATCCCCCTGAGTGATTGGTACATAATATTGTGTTTAACTTTGAATGTACAGTTGCAAATAACCTTGTGCTGAAAATTACCTCTCTGTGTGTTGCTGACTGATTAATTCATCAAATCCTAATACATTTAAAGTGATATAAGAATGAGAAATCAATGGAAGGCTTTTGGCATATTCTACTTTTGTTAAGGAATGTCATCTAGCAGAAAAATTAGGTATAACATTTTGATCAGTTAGCTTGCTTCATTATTCATTGCCTGTTTCTAGTCCCTGCATGATTTCTTTTTATATTGTTAGAAGTATACTAATTGAAAAAGTCTAACCCCTTCAGTATGAGAAAAACTTGCTGTTTATGTAAGGCTAAATGTATTCTTTCAGCACTAGTATTTATCAGCTTTTGTAATCAATTTAATCAATGCCTTGCATTTCATAACAAGTCTAACTTTTTTGTGACTTGCAACAGACTGCAAGAGAATTGCAAGTAGCATTTTGCTTTCCTTTGCACTCACATTGCACTTAAAATCTACTGGGCATGATGTGATGTCCTGCACAAACATGATGAGTAACAGCACAGCAAGGCTGTTTAGTTGCTGATGCTAGCCAAGGTGACCTGGCCAGGTTCTCCTCTTTCATCAACCATTATTGAGTCCTGGTCTCAGGAAAGCAGTATAATGACCTACCAAAGACCCAATAAAGGATGGTGGATCCTAAGTTGCAAAGAAGAAATTGGTTTCTGGTCTCTTTGCAGCGTTTATCTTTTGCAAAAGTAGCAGAATGGGACAATCTGTCCCAGGAGGAGGCTTTAGTTCCAAATGCAGCCCTATGAACACTTCTGTCAGAGTTAAGTCCGGCTCAGCCTTTTACTTTATTTTACTATTGTCTTCAAACAACCTGTTATTTGTCTGCTAAAATGTAGAATGTTTCATGCTGTTCATAAACTCATGTTGTAACAGCAATTATAGCTGAAGAGATAACACCTAAGGTGTTTGACCTTATCTAGATTTATTTTATTGACTAATACATTAATACTTCATGATGATCCTACTAAGTGATTACATAAGCAAGATTATACCTAACACTTCAGTTCTGTAGCCCATTCATAAGGTGCTATTTCAGCATGTTTGTCATGCTATAGAAAAGTTCATCTATTGATTCTCATCTCAGAGTTGTTTGCGGTAATTTTCTCTAAGAGCTCAGTAAGTCACACTGAGCATGAGAGACATGTTTTCTGTGTTCAAGGAAATAATAAAAACATTATAATTACATTTTGACTTATCAGTCAAATTTGGAAATTATAATTTCCTCTTTTATATTTACAGGCTCATGGAGAAAGCTTTATCTCTCTATCTGAAAGCCTTCTACCTAACTTTCTAACACATTCTATCACTATTTCATAAAGGTCATGTACCGCAAAATGCTAAATACTTTTGCTCTGATCCTGAACAGCACTTTCATACATGAGACATCACATGAGAAATCAGAGATGTTCAAACATAAAGAAATAAAGCCATGTTTAAGTGGCCAGTCTACATAATGTGTAGAATTAAAGCATGCAGATACATCTTCAGTACTGGAGATGCATTTAAGCCAAACAATCCAGATTCAGAACAATGCATTATTTTATATTTTAAAATATTTGACTTTGATAAAAATAATATGAAGCACCTGAGGACTGCATCCATGCCTTCAGAGTTGGATCTACTACAATGATAAAATCAAACCAGAAAGCTTGAGCACTTAGACAAATTTCCTCAAGATCTCTAATATGCATGCCAAGAGTTTGCCCTAAACTTGTCTTTAATTACTTTACATAAGAACTGGGTCATGTAGCAGAGTGTATTTCTATGCTCTCAGAGAGACTCAGACAATTAACACTTTGTACCTACTGTCTGGAGTACTGTAATCTGTTCTGTGCTGCTTAGTGATCTCAATATCTCTGCCTATGCTTGCTATACTTCATGCACCAGCAGTCTGTTTGCTCCCTTGACAGCTTTAGCTTGACTCTTTTCACAACAAAATAACCTTTTTTTTCTGCTCTTTCCAGATGTTAACTTGAAAATAATATACTTTATTCTTCACATACTGTGTACAGAGCTTTCCATTAGCAGACCTTAACTTAGGTAGGAACACCAGTTCCAGCAGATTTACTCATGTGAGGAACTACCACTAAGGATGTGGATACTGTCTTCAAAATTTGCTGGTATCTAAAGGAATGTAACTGTTGCCACTGCAAAAAGAAACATTTTACTTACTGAGAAATGCTTGAGTATAATTTAGCTCTACTATATTCATCACCCTTGAATTTCAAGAGACTAGCAGTCACATGGCAAGTTCTGTGCAAATAGATATGCAAGATCATGTATAGATAGAGCTTTGGTTGCTGTGCAGGATTTTGCAGTTCATCTTGCTATCACCATTATCTATCAAATAACGATTTATATAGTTTATGCTATTGTTAGTTTCTATCGTATAATTAATAGTTTATATTTTTATATAATAGTTGATTGCTGGTAAGGATGAGAGATGAGTGCTATGGGAGATGAATGATGTTGGCACATGTCAAATCCCAAACTGAACAAGTTTATCTTCTAAAATAATGTGTGCAATTGTGTGAATTCTTCAGTTCTTCCTTATGGAAAAAGAATGCTTACATTTTCAATGAGCAAGGTCTGTCTGTTTATTCAAACCTGTGGTGTTTTACGTAGTTTCGTATATACTCCTTTCTACCTGGCTTAAAGGCTGCCAACCATCCTCCATGTGTTTGTATGAACACTGAGTTCATATGAAGCTGATTTCTCTTAATCTATTTGCATGTTCAGACATGCAGATCCATAAACTATGAACTGAAGGGTCAGTGCATCCAAAGGCAGTACTGACCAAACTTTGCACAGCAGAGAGCCAGGTAAGGCACCTGAAAAATTTGCAAAGACTGTAAATTTTATTGCACATCTTGGAAAGTGATAGCAATGCCTAAGGAGGAGGTATAAGGAAAACTGAGGCACAATTAGAATTGTACCAAGCAAAACCTGTCTGACTATGTGTATCATGTATTTGTTATGAATAACATAAAACTTCTACTGCTGATAAGAATTATGGAAAATATAAGGTTACTTCATTATTAAGCCATCTCCAGCTTTTTCTTTCAGAGAAATTTAATAAAAAGGATGATGGGGCTAGAAAGACTGATTTATTAGAAAATAATAAAATACTTATATGTGTAGCTTGGATAAATAATGATTAAGGGAATGACACTAACATTATAAAATGTGCTTAGCAAACAATCCTGTAATGGCAGAGAGTGGGGCTAGATGTATTACTACTTATTAATTGTATTGCAGTTGTGCTTAGTGGGCCCTGCTGTGTTAGCTGCTGCAAAAAGACCCAGTAAGAAACAGTGAAGGGTTCACAGTAGGAACAAGGAGGAGGAGGAAATATCTTACACTGGTGTCCTGGTTATAGTGACCAGGACCAGTTTGTCACTGTGTGGGTGTGGCTAAGACTGTGTATTCTACACCCTCTATGTAATTTCTCATGAACTGCTAACAATGGATCATTTGCAGCAGCTTCCTGGGGCACACCTGACCCCTCAGGCTACAGGGTGGGTGCTTGGGAACTTCTGTGGGATAAGAAAGGTGTCCTGTCTTCACACCAATGACTCGGGTGTGGTAAAGCCCCTCTGGAGAGCTGTTAGCACCTCCACACCCAGCCTGAGGGGTCATGTCTGCTAATGGGCCATCAGGGTTTCCAAAAATATGCCATGACTCACCCTACACAGTAACTCACCCATTGTGAAACTCCCCACCCTGGGGGAGGTACTGGGCACTCCCACCTGAGCCTAAGCATATATATACTGAGGGTTTTGGGACTGAACTCACTCCCTCGCTGGATCCAGAGGAGGACCAGAGCCTCAGCAGGACTGTGACTGCCACTCTTGACCAGACCGGGACCATCATCCTCAGGAACAGGTTTTCCTTTTCCTTTTACTGTGTACTCAAGGGGGCTGGGTGGTGCTCAGCACAGGGGCTGGCAAGTTCCATTCTGTTTGTGCCCCAGGGTGCTGGGTTACACACCTGTTTCTGTGGGTCAAACGGGCTTTTTCCTCTGTACTCTTGTACTTATTGTGATCTTTTAATAAATTGTAGTTCTGACTTGCAGTCTTTTGTGAGTTGGGTTCATTTCTCCTGCCGGTTTACGTTTAAACCAGCACAACTGGGCTTACACAGCATGGGAGGAACTGAGCTAGCAGTGAAGTCCAGAGTTTTATTCAAGACTTTAGTGGTTTCACTGGTAATTTCTCTAAAATACACCTCTGATTTTGATTCAATGGATGTAACAAGTATTATTTCAGAGATATGGTCTAGTTCTCATTGTGCTGGGCTCAGTTCAGCGAAAACTGTAAAGAATCCTGTAACACTCCTATATAAAAGGCAAAACTAACCATCAAACTAACAGGATACAGACAGTATTAGATGAGAAACATTATTGATGCTAATCAGCTTCACAAGTAAGTAGCAAAGTTCAACTAATGGGGATTGATTTGTGCTGTTACAGGTTTTCCTTGCAAAATATTGTAGATGTGAAAATGTTTTTATTTGCAGACCCACAATCCTTTCCACAGTGAAACTGAACTCTGCTTTCTCTCCTTCTACCATGCTTACATACAATGAAATGTAAGCTTTTTTGAGCACCACCTACAAATTGCTATGATTCACATAAACAAAGCTTGTTGTGCTCATCACAGATCCTCCTGCTGAATCCAGCCCCACCTGCACTTCATGCTGGGTCACTGACATGGTGAAACTTAACTCTCAGCACAGCCAAGAAACCTGTCTTCCAGTCCCTGTAATATGGTCAAGTCTGGAGCATTGTCAAGGTGGCCAAAAAGCCAACATGGACTCATTGCACAAAATGGGGGAGCAGCCCTTGCTATCCACTGCTGCAGGCACCACTCACTTCCACAGCACAATGCCTTGAGTGTCCCAGAAGACAAGAACTAAAAATGAATTATTTGACAGGTACATATTTGCTTGTGGGTTAATAGGTGACACAGGAACAAACACATTATCTGCAACAACATTTTCCATACTTGATATCTCTTTGCAGACCAATCCAACAGAGGCAGGCTTAGAGTTTAAGCTTTTTATCCTTGCAATTAGGCTTTATTGTCCCCCAAGATCTATGTCATAACCCCTCCTAAAGAAGTAATGGATTGCTTGCCTGCTGCTAATCTGAAAATAATGTTTTTGTAGTGAAGAAAATTCAGAAGTAATTTCTGTTCAGAGCAGAAAGAATACTTTAATTTCTCTGCAAAACAGATGTTTAGAGAGCCTTAGAGTAAACACCAGTACCATCTGGATGACATGTCATCCTACCCAGATGGAAAATTGCTACTTAATATTGGCTATGGGCAGAGTTGTGCAAAAATACCAGAAAATTTCAGATTTAACAATATTGGAAAACCTGTTAAAATTACCAGTAACTACTTCATCATTTCTATGAGTTTGGCGAAAAAAGATTGTAAGAAAATTAGCAAAGCTTACTATCAGAACAGAAGAAAGCTCTGTGGTCATAAGCTATCAATTCCTGAGGAACATTTTCTTTCAACTATGAGATTTTAAAATGAGCTAAGTGAAAATACTGCTGAAGAAAGCTGTAGCTTGTATGTTTTCTTTTGCAGGTGCCTTGATTGCTGCCTCTAATTTTTTTGAAAATTAGGAATGATACTGTGTAAGAATGATATGTAGATAAAGAGATCTACTATTTCCTGGAACGTAATATTTTGAGATGGGTTTAGATCTAGTTTTAAGACTGTATTGAGAGCGCTGTGTGTGTTACCTAACAGGAGTTTTGGAAGACAGAAGATGTATATTCCTCTATCCACTCTTTTTTCTATGCTCAATTAAATCTCTAACGTATCATAAACAGAAACCATTTAAAAGAGTTTAGAAACTGTGCTCAAAGGCCCATACAGGAAGAATAAATATTTTGCTACTGACCCTTTTGACACTGCCAACACCTACACTGGATACTAAAGTATTTTTCTAGCCCTTCCCAAAAGTAACACCCAAAGAAGGAGAGTTTCTAGGAAACACAGTCCAGACTTTGATTAATTTCTTTGGAATACAAGGGGACCCTCTCATAGTGGCAGTAAATGAAATGAAGCTCTTGTAATGCTGAGAACGAAAGTCCCCAGTGCTCCTTGGCTTTGAGGTACATTTCTGTTTACAGCAGTTTCTCATTTCCAGGGATGGAAACACACCTTGTACAAAAACCTCAGTCATGCAGCAAAGCTCAAGTGTGCCCCTAAGGACAGCATCTCCATCCCCCCCCCCCCCTTTCCCCATGCCCTGCAATCCAGCAAGCAGCACAGCTTAGCCCTACTCCTCACTCTGCTCCTCCTCGAACCTGTACAGAGAATCTTCAGGTCGCAACACCAGCATCTGTGTAGCCATCCTTCCAACACTGTCTGATGTTCCTTCTGCCACCTTTCTCCAGAGCAGGAAGATCTTCCCCCAAATGTATCTAAGGCTGCCTGATCTATAACCCTGGGAACTCTTTTTTCCTTTTTCAGTACAGAACAGTACCCCTATAATTCTTTCTTTACTCTAAAATGGGAACAGTGCTGAAAAAAAAAATACCACTAGACACTCACCTATACCTTGGCAAGGCTACCACTTCTGGAGAAGGATATATTCACTGACAACCCAGACTGTCCAGCTGTCTGATTTTGAGCTACTGATAAATCTTGCTCTCAGTGCCTGTGCTCAACACAATGATGATACTAACATCTTCTGCAAGCCCAGTTGAAATGCCAGAGTATATAATATAGAAAGAGAATTCACATTGGATCTTCTTTTAGGGAAGTATTAAGAGGTGTATTAAAATAAAACTGATTGATTTAAAGGATTTTGCTGATAAATAATAGTTACATAAAAAAAGGCATTGCTATAATCAGAATACATTAGAAAATGTAAGGGGGTCTATGCTGAAAGTTAACTAGTAGGACACAATGAATCCCAATTTTCCCTTCTAACTTCTGCTGCAGATTTGTTGAGTTTCAAAGCATAACTACTGCAATAATAACAGTTATGCAATATTTCCTAACTGCCTCAAAGGCAAACTCAGATCCTGAATGAAAAGCTGTGCCACATTCTCTCTTTATTTTGCTTGTTCTCATAGACATTCTGCAGGATAAATTTCCTTTTGCTACATCTATACAGTCATGTTTTCACCAGGTATCTACCCTGGTCTTTATGTCATTGCTTTTTGCTTTGTGCCGGGATTGGTGAAAGAACTGACAATTTGCTACACTGTTTCTTTCCAAGAGTTATAGCATTTCAACATCTACCTACGGGTACCTATGAATTACAATTTTGTCCACTGTTCCTGTAATATATATGAATCTGGATATTAAATTATTTTTGGTAGAATTACTGTCAATTACCCACGGTAGCTGAAATACTATCTTGTTTGGTTTACATTTCAGAATACCATGGGACTGATTGTGTATGTAAAAAATGTCCTGAATTCAGTGTGGAAGTATCTGGATTGAAAGAGAATCAAACCACATGCAGGCTCAAACACATCAGTGTGTTACACCACTTACTTCATGGTATCAGTCCTCCCAATGCAACACATTCCCGTCCTCCTTCTCTTTGCCACAGTTTAAAGCAGGTGATCCACTTGAGTCCAGCACTGTTATATTATTTTTGGTAAACAAATGGCTTGTGATGGCCCTAAAAAGCTTTAAACTGCTCTGAACACAGATGTAGGCATGTTAAATTGAGTGACTGATCTGTGCCGCTTCCTGTGTGGTTAACTGGCTTAACTCCAGGGAACATAAACTCCACCTGTCCTCTAAGACACTTCCTGCCCTAAAGGGCAAATTCTCTTAAACAGTACTTATTTCCTGGTAGAAAGACACTTCCATCTGCCAGGTGTATTTTAATTTTCCCGGCTTTGCTGCAAATGATGTACGTTGATAATCAACATTGTGGTCCTGAGGGGAAGGTGGGGGGAGGAAAGAAAGGGACACACTCCAGGGAGTGAGGTAGGTGCTGCCAAAGCGAACATGAAAAGAAAGAGCTTTATTCACACTGGTGCAACTTAAACAGGGTTGGGGGACTGGATCCTGACCCCAGGAGTACCCTGGGAAGGTTTTGGGCAAGGGTCTGAGCCAGCCCCAGCCATACAAGGCAAGACCCTTCAAAACTGCGAACACAGAGGAAAGTATATACCATATAAGGGAATGGTACCCTGCTGCAGGCAGGGACCAATCAGGGATGGGTTACACGCCATGAGGGATGGAAATTTCCAGCAGGGACACACAGTGAAACAAAGGGAAAACACAGAATGATAAAATCCTCAAACTTGGTACAGCACAGATCTGCACTGGTCAAGCTGTCCCTCTACAGCCAGCCTCCGTTCTCTCCTCCAACATAACATGGCCTGAATTTTCTAGCATGTGGCTCGAACATACTCAGCATTAGGCTTCAGATTTGGATTGATGTTTAAATCATATGTGTGATTTTGAATTATGTTACTAAAGTATTCTAGACCTTCCCTTTGATCTGTTTTTCTTTTTTTCACAAATATAATATTCACCTCACTTTTTGTTCCATTACAATATGATTGTTCAGCACTATGATAATTTATTGTGCAATGATAATCAGGTAATCCTTGGAAATTCAAGTAGGTAGTTAAGAAAACCCTAGAAACTTCCCTGAACAGTTTAAAGACCAACAGGAGAGGCTTAGAAACAAGAGCTTTTAAAATCAGATACAAGATTCCCTTGCTGAGAGAAAAATTCAAATGTTAGGATTGTCTTTATAAATTGAAGGTGAATGCATTAAAAACCAGGTATAAACAGTCCCACTAAAGTCTACATAAACAGAAGCCATTTAGCTGGTGATCCAACTTGTTTAACGTTTGCCTAAGATTTAGAACTAAAGATTTAGATGCAGAAATAGATGCAGAAATTTGTTCACAAAAATATGTTAACCTACTATGTGCATTTATATAATCTTTTCCTAGAAACCTGAAATGAGAAATTTCTTAGGAAAAATACGTGGTATGGATAGACAGATTTTTCTTGAACAAGTTGCTGAATTCTTTGGTATAGGAATATTCATGTGATGTTTTATACTAAATATCTCCATGTATCTGGTCATTCAAAGTAGTCCAAGCAGCTTGGTGTCCATGTTACTGATACTAGAGACAGAAGTCAAAAGCTTGCATGCACAAAAAGCGCGGAGGTGAAAGTTTTGTCTTTCAGGACAAGACTTTCTGGAAATACGGATCTTTGAGGACATGACATTTGACTCAGCTGGCTGAGCCCTCACCCATGAGCTGATGAGTACAGCCCTGCACTCTTACAGTAATTGCAGCAACACTGCCAATTATTCCTTCAGAGCAGGGATAAGGTGGGCAATCTATTTCTTGAAATTGTCTCTAACTTCTCTTGTACTTAGTTCAAAAGAATTTCCCAAATTATTTTGTACTTATCACTCCCACTATAAGATTTTGTAGCCTTCCAGTCTTAATTCTCAGGCATGTAAATGGTGTTTTAGTGTCATTATAGTGCTGTAACTATCCTTTCTTCTATGTGGTTTATAATTTCCCTTGGAATTTAATATTTAAAAAAAATCTACTTTCAAAATGCTCTTGGCAATGAATTCTTATGTTCCTGGGAACAAGTGAAAACTGAAAGAGATATGGAGAAATGATTGTACTTGGGTTTAAATCTTTCTTTTAGTTCTTGTTTTCATAAACACAGAGAGGAAAACACTGTGGGGTGGAGTCCGCTGGGAGCAGAGAGGTGAAATCATGACTGCTCAGACTTGAGGGAAGAGGTTAATTTTCAAGAAATGCTGAAATTCATTCTTCATATAGCATTTTTATCCCATGAGCCAGGTTCTTTCAACTAAACCAAAACCATACACAATATATATTCTAACTTTTGAATTTCACTTTGTGTCGAAGCTAGAAATCAATTTCCCAAACTTTCCTTAAAGGGTTACAAATATTTTGGTTACCTGAATTCACTTTTGAATCCACAGTGAAATACAAAACCCTACAAAGGACTCTTACAGGAATTATTAAATGAGAATAATGCTTACTGAGCTAGCAGGGAGGCTACAAAGATCAGTTGTTTTCTTTAAATAACTTTGAGACTCCAATCAAAAAGCAAATGGAAAGCGTATATAATATGTTTTGAAAGAACATGAAAGGACTTAGCATATGGTTATTTCTGTTGGAGATGCTACATATGTAAACAATATATTTAACTTCCTTAAATCACACGGAGGAAATATTTGGGATGGAAATCAAAGCAAATCCATTCCAGGTTGTTAATCCTGTTCAAACTTAGCTCATATTTCTTTTCAGTGAATATGTAATTCTAGAGATTGTTGATTGGAATATATAAAATATTTGAAACATTCTTCCTACTGAAAAACTCTAAATAAATACAGGTTTTTTTGGTTTTGCTTTTGTTTTTGTTTTTTTCTTTTTTTTTTAAACTTTGTTATATGATTTAAAAATACTGGGTTATATAATTAAGCTGTATATTGTTCCATCAGGAAATATGTGGGAAATTAAAGGATATTTGATTTTTTTATAATATCTGACTACCTTTCTCTTAAAAATGTCGACACTTAATGAACCTGAATGTTTGATATTTTAAAATTGTATTTCTTTACTTCTACATTGTGTTAGAAGAAATTTTAGAGTTTATGACTCCACCGGACAGAGGTAAGATAGAATAACTGGGCACTAAAAAAATAGAAAACAGAGTAATACCTACCACATATGCTTCTGTGTAACTGTTGACTTTTTCTCTTATATAGAATTTTCTCTCAGCTCCCTGAGCTGCCCATGACTACAAGCAGAACGTCTGCAGCCCCAGACATTGTAACAACAAGGTTACATCGTAGACTGAAAAAGCAGCAGAACTACCCAGATGTTACATCAGCTACCAGGACTGTATCTTAGGTTTAA
>VXBX01008690.1:32106-64519 GCA_013400415.1 Scytalopus superciliaris | reverse complement strand
GAACTTGGCTGACACACTGTCATGCTCTACACCAATGGAAGAAATAGTCACCACCTAAGAGAAGATCAATCAATTAAGAAGAGAAAAAGAATGGGCATTAAAGAAGGGTTACACTTTCAAAACATCAAAAGAAGCATCATATTCCACTGAAATTCTGCTCCCATCCTTTTCTCTGCAGCTGACTTAATTGCAGACAAGCCAAATTACTTCTTTCTCATTCTCCACCCTCTGTGTTTTTAAAGAGCAGATTCTGCAGGTCTGAGATTGTGTCTCACAGTGAATACACACTGGAGACTTATGTAGTGTCAGAGATTTTTACACGTTTTTCTAATAAAAAATAATAGAATGAATTATGAAATTGATAACTGAAAAATNGTAGATAATACAAGCATGACTTCTACCACATTAACACATTGGTTAAGTTTTCAATTTAGTAGTGTGGAACACAAATAATTCTGGCCTCCAGGACAATGTTAGAAAATTAATTGATGAACTTTTCCCTTTGTGTTCTTCCTTGCCTGTATTTGTTTATTTACTATCCTTTGCATGTAAATTTTGGGTTATAAAATCCCGACTTCTTATGTCTTATTTATACGGCATAACAAACACCTTGCTCAGACTCTATTCCCCTAACCTCACTGTCAAAAAGATCTTGATTTCATGGTGAATCCTAAATAATTGAAAAGAGAAGAAAACAGTATATTCTTTCTATGTCTAAGAGCAACCCTACAATGTAGAAGAAAACCACATCTAAAGCATATTAGAGAGAGAGAACAGTCCCTTACAAAAATGGAAAGCTGTGGTCACATCACGAAGACTAATTCAAACATCTAAAGGGTGTATATTGTTCTAACTGCCAGCAATAGGTGCACCTAGATAATCCTCATATCTCTTAACTAGTCTGCATTCACCTTATCAAAAATTCATTTTTTTATGAACAACTTCAAATGAGGGAAATAATGTTGGAATCTTCCATGTTTACTATTAGATAAAATTACTTAACCTTCATAGCTGTAAAGTGATGCAGTTATTCCACAAGTCCTTCCTATACAAAACAATAGCATTCCATCCAGTGGAATGTTTTTGTTTAGGTTTCAGCTCCTTGGTCAATTTGTAATCTGTAAGATTTCAGAAAATGCCCATTCCCAGTGATTTAGTGCACACTGAATGTCAATTATGTAAACTTAAAAACTTGTTTGAAGCAACTAGAGTTGATCACTACTAGATTGTGGATTACTTATTTGTGTCTTCTTTTGCTGTCATAAATTTTTTCAAAGGTATAAAATGCAATTCATATCTCATCATGTAGCTATCTCTTCATCAGAATTTAGAGAGAGTGAAAAGCTCAGTGATGACAATCTGATTTTAGACATTCTTTTAAATCCATTCCTAGAGAGAACTCAGGGTGCAAGTCAAAACAGAATTTTAATTTTCATCAGTCATCTTTTAAAGGCCCTCTGGCTGCAAAAGCAAAATAAATCTTTTTTCAAGTAATGTTGTATTATCATAGTAGTATGATAATATTTAGGATAATGTGTCATATTATGCCGTAACATAAAATACTGTAGCTTCCACAACTGTTATGTCCATGGAAAAACTGTACTTGGAAAGTTGTTCATATGTTTAAACTATTATTTCAATATCTAAGTACTATTTCTAAAACAAGGGCAAAGCCTGGAGAATATAAATATGTGCTAAAGACAATGAGTGCCTGTAAATAGTCACAGGGGCTCATTTGTGCATTCTCCCCACAGGTGCTCTTTCTAGATGAGGCTGACTCCAATGAATAAGCTTGTGTGTAGAAACTGGCATCAAATGTCTGTTTACTGCTGCCCTGGTTCTGGCCAGCACAGGGCTGATTTTTCCAGCAGCCAGGAGGAGCCCAGAGGTTATTCTATAGTACCTCATGTCATGAGGAGGGAATGGGGGAAGGGGTTCCTTCTGGAGTGTAATGTGAAGTGAGCAGTGGGGTCACATCGTGTTCTGCATGGTGAGCACTTCAGTGTGAATTGCTCACCTCTCTTGTACACTCTGTTATAGATATTGCCACTGTTACTGTTCTCTTCTTATTTCATTGCTGTTTCCAGTAAATAGTTTTTATCTCAGCCCATGATCTTTACCTTCTGTGCCTCCAACTCTCCTCTCAGGCCTGCTGCAGGGGGAGGGGGAGAGGGCAGTGATTGAGCAGGGCATGGTTTGGAGTGTTTCAGTGGCAACACTAAATTAGGGAATACCATTCCTAAACTGTGACAAGTGGAATGTGTCATGGCTGAAGTTTTCAAAAGGGTCTAGGCAGCCAGAAATGTTCTGGGAAAAATATGAAGAGATTAACAATTTTGAGAGTTTGGTTGTTCTATACCTTATGATACTAGGGAGAAAAAAAAAAAAAAAAGTGTGATATTAGGTTCCAAGGAAAAATTCACAGGGAATCAACCAGTAATTTCTGAAAACCTTGGCCTCATAACTTAAAGCCATAGTCTGATCAGAAGGCTTGTCCTTCTTTACTTCTTTTGCATGTTCATGGACGCTTATCATGGACGTTTGCACTGCTGCAAACACATTGTACTTTCAGTAAATGAATAAATGTGAAAAATTAGATCAATATAAAAGAAAAAGTTGATGGAGCTTGTCTAATATGAGGATTCAGAGGGCACACATGCAAGAACAGAAAATGGGTAGGATTCCTAATGGTGCAATCTGATGTTATGGATTAACTGACCTAATGTTACATTGTTGCTAAGGTGGAGAAATCTACTTTCTCCAGTTCCATTCTTGCTCTGTCTTTTATGATTTTTGTTGCATGTTTTTCATTTGCTCTTTATCTGACTACATAATAAGCCAATTTATTTGAATAATTTGTCAGAAATGTATTTGATTTAGTTTTGGTTTTGCTGAGTTACTGGGGTGAATTCATCCAGGTAGGTCAGACAGTGGCTAGATGAAGCGCAAAAAAAAGATGTGCATCAGTCAGCTGGAAGGGAGGCTAGGGGAAGGCAGGTTCAAGGAAGGAGGGCTGGGAAGGGAAGGAAGTGTTTGAGAGGGACTCTTGATATTAGTAAGACAGTCAAAAGGAGCAATAGTGTGGTTACACAACAGCCATCCTTCTCGAAAGAAATTAAGTAAATGAAATGCTGCCATCTTAACTTTATATTTAGTCTACTATACTATTTGAAAACAGATGTTGAATAAATGCATATACAGCAGCTTATAGAGCCTTCTAAAAAATGAAGAGAAGACTAAAGCTAAAATAATGTATCAAAAATGTTAGGGGAAAGGACTCTTGTGGTTTTAATTCCCTTGTTAAAAATCTAAAATTAAACATTTTTCTAAAAAGAAGAAAAAGAAATTTTTAGAAAATGTTAAAGGTTTTCCTACAGATTTATGACATGGCCTGAGGCAAAGACTTTAGCACCTGATTCCAGCTTGTACTTAACAACATGTAAAAGCATATATGGATCTACCAAGAACAACTTACTCTATCAATTCTCTCTGTCTCTGTCTCTCTCTGTCTCTCTCTCTCTCTCTCTCTCTCTTTCTCTCTCTCTCTATATATATATATTCTCCAGCGGGACTCACCATCGATTTTGCCTCATGTGACCACAGTATTACCTTTTATACATATACATATGTTGAACTATTTTCCAGCAGATGTACTTCTGACTTACATGAGGAACATTAAATAAGGCTGGACCAAGTATCAAGGTCTAAAGAATTTTTCAGAACTTACTCAGAATCTTATTATTCAATAACTTTCTACTGAAAACTGTTTAAGATAGTCCTCCATCTATTGATCTTGCCCTTTACAGATTGAGGAATAACAATAAAGAAAAAGCCCATACAAAATTCAGCTGTGTTATGTCTAGATACTTATGTTTAGGAATAAAACATGCCTTCTTAAAACAGAATTAAACTAGCTAAACAGTTTCGGTTTGGTTTGAGTTTTTGTGGGAGTTTCTTTTTGACAAGTTCTGGTTATACTAAACCAACTGGTTAGAATTTAGAATAATTTTGATTCCTAATTTTATATCAGTTTTTCTTCCCCCTCATCCCCTGCCTATGTTTATACTGATAATCCAGTTGGACTATAGCTGCCACACTCGCCTTCTCTGCCCTTTATATTGCCAGCACAACAGAAACACTTTTAGTTTTGTAAAATTCCCTTAGTATCTTCTGGCTTGTGAAAATTCAAAGCATCAGTAGCATAGAGTCAGCCAGCTCTTCCAGGACTTTTCAAGTCATATTATTCAGGCAATTGGATTGAATATGTATATCTATAGCAGAAGAATTTTTTCTCTTCCCTGGGGATAGTAGTGGCCTGAAAAAGCAATTAATTGTCCAAATTTGATACACATATAGCACTCTACTTCTTCTTAATTAAAGAACATTGATATTTCTTGAACATTAATTCTTTTTCTTCATTTTTGTTGACATCTTACCATCTGTGGTTAGTTATGAGGTTTTATCATCAAGAGAATTTTATTTTTTTCTCTAGTATTATTGCTTTTACTCTACAGCTCTGTGTTTTTCCCTAAGTGCACATGTGTACTGTGTTCAAATGTTATACACCAGTTACAAGAGTAGGTACAGAAGTTGTCCAATTCTAGACCATCAAGTCCAAAGTGTATTAATGCTGTCATTACTGTAAGTGCTAAGAAAGATATTATTGTAACACTGTAGTTTCATATTAATGAATTTAGTTTTACTTGTAGTCACTAGAGACGTTTCAGACACTAGTAAAATTGTCAAGAGATATTTTATATTGCATGTTTAAATCAGGTATTTATGTCACACAAATACCAGAATGCATCCCTAAATATCTTGTCAATAACACTACAGAGATCTCTTTCCCAGTTTCACCTGTCTTTGAAATCACAAGCTAGTAGACAGTTCAGACCTCACTGTCAATAAACTCTTCTGAATTGAAATAGTTAAAGTAGTCTTATTTCAGAGATATGCAGCTCTTTTGTTTGTGTTTCAGCTTGTTCACTTGAATGCATAGGTTACTTATCAGCTTTTCAGATTTTTAGTAAAATGGCAAAGTGTCTGGCCAAGTCAGTTTCTGACATTTCTGATTGAGACTGACTTTATCTTCTTATCTCCTTTAACTGAATTCAAATACTATCAAAGTTTTAATGGCATGACTCCAAGGTTTGGGTCACACCTCTCTTATTTCCTCACAGGGCAGCCTTCTCTTCATTATAACTCTAAACAGATCATTAAAGAGCTACAACAAATGGGAAAGGAACACACTTGGTGGCAGAGCTAAGGTGAGGACCAGATGCAACAGAGGAGCAGGAAGGAAGAAGCTGAGGGTGTTGACTGGGCAATGTACCCCCGGGGTTGAATAGGGGGATAAAGCCAGGGGTTGGTAACAGGGCAATGGGCTGAACAAGGGCCAGAGGCTAAATGTGTCACAAGGTGACAGGGCTACAGGCAGGGCTGGAAACAAGCTAGAAGATACATGAAGGGCCCATTCAAAAGATGAGTCTGATGTCCATCTTGGGTACAGGGCTGCACACAGATAATCCCACAGTTAGACAAGTATTGAGTGTAATGGCCTTAGACAGAGCCTAGGCCTGAGCACGTGGATAGGGGTGTCAGAGAAGGCTGGTCAAAGTTTCTGGTGAATATCAGTGTCCTCAGGGTCCTGATGCTAGAAAGGAGGTGAGGAAAATATGTACACAGTTGTGAGACATATCTGTTGACTTTCTCACAGATGATGATGAAGTCAGTGTCAAATGGTCAATGTGAATAACTATTTCTGATATAGTCATCAGCATTGCCCCAGACCCTGTCTGAAGGAACTGAAGGTTTCTATTGAAACATGTAATGTTCTCTGTCCACTGACCCTATCAAGGAGTGTAAGCACCTTTCTGCATCATGATGCATGAGAAACAAGGATGACAATACTTAGGATTTGTATAAAACTTACAGTTGCATAAACTAAAAATGCTAACTTATTTAGGAGTTTATTTTCTTTATCAATTCTTTCCTGAGAGAAGAGCATTGATACCAGACAGCTGCAGATTGCCTCCAAATGCCTAACTCTAATTATTCTGTTGTTTGATTTAATTTACATATGAAAACCAGATGTTTCTATTACCTGCCATTTTACAATTGCCTCTTTCATTATTTCAGTCTGAAACAATCAAATTATGCCAGTATTATTCATACACTGCCAGACCACATTTTTCTCCCAAAAATGCTTCAGTCTGCAGCTGATAACGAGGTTCAAAGTCACCACAGATTAAGCTGAATTCCCTCCTGTTATCAGAAAACATATCTAGCTATCAAAGCTTTCACTGCTAACAGCAGATTCAAAATGGGTTGTGGCCTTCAAGAACTTACACAGAAGAACTAATGAATCCCCTGCTCCCCAAACTGGCACCACTTTGCAGGCTTACAGCAAAGAGAGAGAAGATACAGTCTGCTGCTGCTCAACCACAACTGCAAGGGGAACCCTCCATTATTCTGTGAGCCCAGCAAGGTCATGGAGCTGGAACTGAGGGAACTGGAAAATGGTAGGAGGGCTGGGTGGAGAGATAAAGTGGAAGAGGAGGCTGATAGGCTGGTAGCCTGTGTGTCATCTTTCACAATCACCCATGTAAGTTTAGGAATGTAACTGACAGATCAAATTATTAAAATATTCTAAAATAGAATTAAGCTTAGTTAAATATTATGCCTGACATTTACACACACTTTTTTTTTTTTACCTAATTTATTCTTAATTTAGCATCTTGATCCTGAACAATTAATTGCTTCTGTGTTACTGTCATTCTCACAAAGGCTTGTAGGCCTTCTCTCTTTTTCAGCTATATCAGGTGTTTTAGTGAAAGATATAAAATCTCTCAACAAGTTGCCTCCTTTTTATTATTTGACAATCAGAGCTACAATACTACTATTACATTCGAGTACTACTCACATTTTTAATTTTTTTTTTTTTTAAAATAAATGCCACAGGTGTTAACAACAGAGCTTTCCAGAGAGAATGCATTGATTCTGCTCCAAACAAGTTAGATTCCAGGGTTTGTGGTAGGGTCTGTCTTGCATTTTAATATCCTGCACATAGAATATAATCAGATCCCTGGCAAGATTAACATGGGAAAAGAAATTTCTGAAGCCAACTCTCACAGACAGAGTGTGATTGCATTCCATATAACACATACCAAGTTCAGGATACGTAAGAAAACCAATGTTTTTGTTCCAACTGTATGAGAAAGTTGTTTTTTGATGTGGTAACTAAGTGTGTGAAATCTCTCATTATTTAACTAGATTAAGCACCAAGCAAAGCAACATTTACTGAATGAAACAGCAGGTTTTAGAAAACTTGCAAAAGATTTCAACTTCAGTAGATGCAGGGCCTTAGCATGCCTAAAGACATGCTACATATTTGATTTATATGGGCTTCTTGGTAAGTAATTCCAAATTTTTTTTAAACAATCTCATAGGCTTTTCTACAAATGCATTCCTGTTCTTTAAAGGAAAGGCCTCCTGACAATTTTATCATTATTCTTTCTACTAACATGCAGAGGGAACAGCTTACATAAAAAGTAATTGTTTTCAGAGTATAAACATTAGAATTTGTAAAAAGCAGTAACATTTAACCACACGAACCTGTGAGATAATTCAAAGTCTACTAACCTGGTGAAAACAGAGTGTATCTTCAATAAATTATAAAACAGCTTAAATAAATATAATAAATAAATATAGTAGGATTCTATAAGAAAAATGATGGTAATAAATTAGTTTTTATTTGGCCTGGTTTGGTTTTGTTTCATTTGTTTTGGTTTTTATTTGATTTTGTTTGGTTGTTTTTTTTCCTTTGGGGCTCTGTGCTTTTGTGTGTCTTAGTCAATATCTCTTGATTTTAGGTGCATATGTAGTTTAATATGGATATGAGTATGTTTGTACACAGAAATCTCTACCCTAGTCCCTTCTACATAAGTAGAAAAATTCAACTGGGATATTTCATTTCAGATATAGAAGTATGCAGTATTATGCAGTATTTGGGCTTTTTTTTCTGTTGTTGTTCAATTTCTTCAATAAATGTTTTTAGAGCAGACTTAGATTCAAAGAAGGGATGTCCTTTTTACAAAATATTAATACATCCGTGTAGACCTGTATGAAAATTTACAATCAGAGAGAGGATTACAGACTGTGGTCAAAATTTATCTCTCAGCCACAAATACCATATCATTATCTTTCTAATATTTTTATCTCACTAGTTCTTCAGACATTGTTGGAGGAGATGACTACCAGAAATGGGGAAGCTCCCTCAGGGACACAGACCTGTGATGGATGTTGCACTTTGCTGTTACATAGACTGTTAATATGCCTAGGGACAGCCTGTGACTTGGGAGTTCTGTCCTGTTTCAAGATTTTGTAATGTTACATGTTTTTTCTTTATTTCACTGCTGAGTGACACTTTGTGTGTCTCTACTGGAATCTTCTATGCCTCATGACCTGTAACCCACCCCTGATTGGTCCCTGCCTGCAGCACGGTACCATTCCCTTAAGTGGTATATACTTGCCTCTGTGTTCCCAGTTTTGAAGGATCTTGCCTTGTATGGCTGGGGCTGGCCCAGACCCTTCCCCAAAACCTTCCCAGGGTGCTCCTGGAGTCAGAACCCAGCCCCCTGCCCCTATTTAAGTTGTCCCAGTTTGCATAAAGCTCTCTCTCTCTCCGTGCCTGCTTCGGCAGCACCTACCTCCCTCCCCGGAGTGTGTCCCTTTCTTTCCACCCCCCACCTTCCCCTCAGGACCGCAAGGCATGAAAAAATACCTTATTAAGTTCAGAATAACTGAAACAAAAAAACATTCTTCTCCAGTTGTTTCATCTTTGCAAAGTCCATAACCCTTTAAAACAAACCTCATAAAATCCCGAAGCAAATAATTCTTTTATTTCTTTCTTTTAAAGAAAGCTATTATATTTTCTTTCCTCTTCAAGTCCTGATACTGGGCCATATTTAACTTATCACAGCATGGAATCTCTTTTAAACTTTGAAAAATTCAACTCATGACTGCAAAATAATTATGTTTTGCAACTATGTTTGACTAGATGTATTCTACAACAATTGTAATAGTTTGGATGAAAGTGGAATAGAATTTTCTTTAATTAAATGTTGTGGATTATAAGAAATGGCATGGAAACTCTGCACTCTGGTTTCTGATGTTTTTATTCATTTTGAACACTGCTTGACTTCAACAGTAACTGTTAAAGAACAAGACTCAAAGGTAATGGTACTTCTTGTGTGCTGGAAAAGGGACAGAAGCTCTAAGATTCGGTAGCACATTACTCTTCAACTGCTCATTTCAAATGAAGTATTTGGTAATATATTTCCATTTATGGTAGTTGTAAACACTGATTATGTTTCTGTCTAGCAGCTAGAAAGTCTGTCTGCGGTACAAATGATAAATGCACTTAGAAAAGGAATTAATTTTTTTTTCCAAACACAATAGTAAAACCTTGGCAAAGTAAATGCTCAACTGAAACATCCTTGTTACCCTTTCCTTCAAATCAGGCCTTCAAATGATGGCTTCTGTCCCAAGTCATGCTGATCATAGATGATCTAAAGGCTGACAGTGAATCACTGCAAAGGGTAGATACCCAAAAAAATGACCATACAACTGTCCCATGTCCATATACAATTTTTAATCATGCAAAGTCTTTTATTCTTTTTAACAAGGGCAATTTTACATATTTTTCATCACTTGTTGAAGAGGATCTATATTCAACATGACATGTAGTTATTATTTCCTAATCTGTATCCCAGCTAAGACACCATCTATTGTAAGAGGAAATAGCTCCTTGAAATACCCAGAAATACTTATACTCTAATACATTAACTAATTGGGTGAAAGCTGTTAAAACTGAATTAACCAAAATTTAGAAAGGTAACCCAGTGAGATTAGCTCAGTTGTTTGAAGAATGGTGCTAATAACACCAGGGTTGTTATGGCCCCTGCACGGGCCATTCACTTAAGAGGTGGACTCAAAGATCCATGTGAGTCTTTTACAACTCAGAATATCTGGTGAAACTGAAATATAGATGGTAATACTAGTAAGACAGTGAAAAAATTGCCACTTTGTGGTGGCAGAATGAAATCCTTCCTTTTGTTTAAAAAAAAAAAGTGCCTTTCAAGAGTTAGTGGAATATAGTAACAAGAGGGAAAAGTTTGAACTTGATGCATTCAGTATGCATCTAAATGATTTAGAGGAAGATAAAACTCTGTTGCTTTCATTTCCATGTCTCCAGGTAACACTAAACTATTTGGACCAGCCAACATCATAAAATAAAAGGGTCAGAGCTGGAGAGTTTTAAATGGAACCAATATATAATGAGTTTACACTTATGCAATTTCTAAAATAAAGACAATACATTTAACAATAGTATTTTATAGGAGACACAATAGAGAATGAGCCAAAACATTACCAGCATAAAGTATGTATCTCATGGAAAAGCAAAATATTGAAGCATGCCAAGAAGACAAAAAAGACATTTTTACTTTCAGCAAAGCAGCCAAAAGTTGAAGTAAATTTTTCACAAGGCCTTAAGGTGACTATGAAAATACTTCATAAACACCTTAAATGGAATATAAAAATCACAGATCAGAAAAGCTACCCAAAAACTCCCCCTCATCCCACTTTAACCTGCTTAAAAGCCCTAGCTGCTTATGTTTCCAGGCAAAAAGTGTTTCAACAGTCTATAGCTGTATTTCCATACTATATTTCCTCTACACAACCAGGATTGACACTCCATCTCTGTCTTTCACCTGTGCTTGCTTTTGTTACAGAAGCTTGGCAGTTCTGTGCCTTCGTTCACTAAACACCCTCCTAAGACTCTGTACCTAAACTTGCACTGTGTCCAACTCAAAGCATAGAGGCCCTGTAATACCAACCAGATTCAGTGGGCACCTGCCTAGAAAATGGAAAACTTCTACCATAAGAAGAAAGTGCTTTGAAGGAATAACCTTTACTTTCAAGGGGAATACCTACAAATTTCAGATAGATAGCTTTTCTAAGCACTGAAAAGCAAGTGTCTCCCTTCCCGTCTTCGGAAGGAGAGAGACCTGTGCACCCCATAAGATGAAGAATATTTTAAGAGAAAATGGTGAAGGAAATCTCTCCTCAGTTAAAGGTTAAACTAAAGCTTACATTGCCTGTCTTAGTGTTTCAAAGCCCTTGAAATACCCAACAGCAGTTTACTGAATTTTAAACTTTGCATAACCCTTCAGGTTCCTAAAGTCAAAGGCTATCTGATTTCTTAACCTGTAGCTTCTGTATTAACATAATTTTAGTTACATAACCACATTCAAACATGCCTTTCCTGGAGAAATAGGTACTATCTCTATACATCCTCTGCACTCCAGATTTAGGTTTACAAGCATCTAAATCTTAAAGACACCAAATATTTAGAGTTATTGAGGTCTGCAGTGAATATGAAAGGCATAATAATGACATAAGGGCAGTCCCCATGATTAGCTGAGGAATGGAAGACCTAATGCTAAGATCCTTATATCTTAGATGCTGTAGATTTGAACTTACATGTCTTGTGACCCAGGAAACTATATACTCCACTGGGCAAATGAAAATGATTTTCTGTTGAAATGAAGTTCATGAGTCTCATGGAGACAGAAAAACCACAAGGAAAAGTGAACTGGAAAGGAACAAAGCTATTTCTTTGTCTCTTGTAAGTGTTACTCTGAAGCTTCCCTTGACTGCTTTTCAATCTCAGTAACTCTTGCATTCCTAGTGTATAGGCCTTCATTTAGAGGACTGAATCAGTTTCCTATTTTCTTCTTTCATTTTCTTCCCAGGTTAGGATACCAAGTTAGGCTGGGAGTGTCAAAGAGAAGTAGAAGGCAAAGTGGAATATTGAACTAGAAAGAGGAGTCCTTGGGTCTTGGTCCCACCTGCCTTAACTGTAGCTGCTTGACATTCATCCTTAAATATAGCCTAAAGAGCAGTATTGAAGGGCTTTCACTGCTTAATCAAATGCCATGACACCTCATGTACTCAGACAAGTTCAGACAGGCCTAGTATTGTTCTGCCTAGACTCTGAGCTGGACAGAACTCAAAACTGTTTAGCCATGCTGGGCTGGTGCTGTGCCAAAGCTAACAAGCTGTGGGCTTACCAGGTCAGGCACAGTGCCACAGAAAATCCTCTATATTGCTTATGGATCAGAATAGCTTCATGCAGCCACCCTCAGAGCTAACCTCACCCACAGAGAAACTCAAGTCTGCTTCTCCATGTGCATGGAGATAGGTTCAGGAACAGAATTCCTTACTGGACCTTTCCTTTTTGTATGAGCACAAGAGTTTACTGCTGCAGAGCACATGGTGGTCCAGCTCCAAAGCAGGGATGATGAATGCTTCTTTCCAAGATACTATGGGGGCATGTTACACTGCAATATCCTTCAGCTGCTAAGGACCTGGACCTCACTCACTCCATGGGGGGGGCCCATTGCTACCTCTTATGTAGGGAACAGGCATCTTTAGCCAGGAGGCATAGCTGCCTGAGTCAGCATTTTGAAGTTTTTCAGGAAACCACATGCATCATGGATTTATATTGCATATTTAAGCTTGAACATATTACATTCTTCCAGACTTTGACTTTATGGTGGTTTTGCAAAAAAATTATAAACTTATCTAAACCACTTCTTCTTTAGACTGGAGTCCCACGCTTCTCATTTCATTCTTTCTCTCTTCATTGACAAGGGATGTGAGATAGTTGATGGATCTGAAACAGCAGACAGGTTTTCACAAAACTAATTTTCTATGATGACAGCACCCTGAAATAGTTTGCCAGTTTCATCTGTGCTTCAGTGTCAGGGAAGACCAGAAAAGAGTACAAGTGTCTGCATTTAGGAGGCAAGGTATGTTACAACAGCAGTTTAGATTGGCCTCAAAAGTTTTGGAATGTGAAAAAATTTATACTCTCATACTAAACTTCAGGTTCTTAAGTTTAATGGTTAAATTATGAAATCAGTTTATTTAGAGTAAGACATAACACAGAAAAACAGGCCCTACCATACCGCTATTCAGAACAGCAGGCAGATATACAGGCCTTGAATTGTCTTTTGGAAAACCCCATCTCCTCATAAAGTCTAGGAAATCAAGACTCCTGATGTAACTACCTAGGCAGAGAGCTTTAGAACCAGAGGTGGTGAACACTTGCATAGTCACACTGAATGTCAGCTTTTGGTGATTAAAAGTGGGTTATACTTAAGGCCTCTGTAAGTGGAGAAGACATGAATGGCAGCTGACTAAAAAGAAAGAGGCCTACTGTCATTCCAGTAAGACAGAATCCCCATGCTGTTCATCCATCTCTCTTAGTTTCTTTCAAAATCATTGGTCATGAAGAAAAAGAGAGTCTGAAAACAAAATACTTCCCCTGGTGAGAAGGAAATCTGAATAGTGATTCATGCTGCTAAGCATACCTATCAACTGGCTCAAGTATGTAAAGAAGACTGTGCTGCCATCAAAGAGCATTTATGCACCTGCATTTTGAATTTGACACTGATGGGCAAAACAAGGCAGAATATGTATGTATGAGATTGCTTCATGGCCAATCTTCACTATTTTCTTGATTGACTGGATGACTCACTACTGAGATTTGCCTCTTGCCACTTAAAAGATTCTCTGCAGTAAGATTGTCAGTGAGAAGGGGGTTATTTTTTTAGGAAAAGCAGTCATTCATAGCAATCAGGGAAAAAAAAGTAGCCATATTAAACAGAGCTAGGAGGTATGACCTTAAATATCCTTTTAGGACTAACAACATCCTGAAACAGAGTATCTGCAGCACAGTACAGAGGGCAGGGCCAGGTCTTCCAGATTTTTAATGGCAGATGAAAGGAAACCTCTTTGTCTTTATTTTATGTGATTTTTGTGTCCATCCCAGGTTTAGCTGGAAAAATAAATGCTGCTTACAAGAGTTTTCCATGTGCAAATAATTGCAACTAGATCATCTAGCCACAAATAAAATGTTTTAGCTAGAGCTTTTCTTTCTTATGAGCAGTTTGCATAACCCTGTAACCACTATGAGTGCTATGGTTACTCTGTGGAACAGTAAATAACACAAGGCAGGGACTCATTCTGGCTCAGCACAGTTCACGTCCCCAGAGTTAAACTCTGCAACTGCCTAAACCAGAAAGACTTTATTCGAATGGTCCATCAGGAGTGGTTTTTAGGCCCTAAACTCCAGACTGTACTTGGGTACTGCCTGTGCAAGCACTCATTCACATGAGTCAAAACTACTGCCAGGGATTGTGCTAACAGTTTAAAAGTTGTATATAAATGTCTGTTTCTGTGTCTTTACGCCATTTTTATTAACTAGAGTAGTCATAGCCTGTAAAATAAGGAAATGCTTGAGAGAATAAATTAAAATATGCCCAAATTAACATATCCACGTATTTCGTCTTTTTTTTTGCTATAGTTTAGTGATAGTTTTTATTTTGTTTAGACAAGAGAGTATATCTGCTGGCAAACAGAAGTGGAGCAGACTCACATCCGTATCCTGAAAACCGTAACAGTTTGGATTTACACTGATACATTTATCAGTTTAACTTACATCCTATTATACTTTGAAAGTATGAAAGAATCAGGCTAAATTTGGGGCTGAAAGTGGATTCACACCTGCATTAAATGACAGTAGAGATAATGCTCAGATTATTCAGCTTGAGAAAACTAGACACATATATGGGCACTGATTTGTCTTTCACTTTCTTTAGCTTTTGACTGCAGGTTTCATTTTTGGAGAGGACAGCTGTCCTGTGGAACCTTTTAATGTGTTAACACCAGTAAGGATTGAATCCATCCTCCTGAGGGATAATATTTTTATGTGAGCAACTTTAATTATCTGCAGGAAGTTGTTTTTGTAGCTAGGGAATTTTCTGAGCAGACTTCTGTAAGTGCCTGTGGAATCTCTTCTGAATTGTAGAATGCCAAGCATCAATGACAGATATCAGTTTTGAAAAGCAAGTGCATATTCAGATACCTCTAAGATTCCTAGAGACAGAGTGCATTATCCCTTAGCCAGTAGTAAGCACCCTCTCCAACTGGGTAACACAAGCAACCTGCCAAAGCAAACTCTTGAAACTTACATGTCTACTCTCATACAAGTCACACACTGTTAAAGTTCGTATGTGGCTAAACTGGCTTCTTACACCCTTGCTAGCATCAGTTTAAAAACTGCTGGTTCTTGCAGGCATCTGTTGATTTTGCCGGTCCTCATTCTGTGCTTTCTGCTCTTATGTTTTCAACACCCTTTGTTGCTTTCAGGTCCCCTTTAATCTTCTTCATTTAATGACTTTAATCTTGTTTTAATCTATTTGACAATGGATTTTTCACTTTGCCTTGCCTTTTCTTATACAGGTATTTTAAAGGTCTCTTTCAATTTTCCTTGTTTTCTTCTTTAGTCTTCTGTTACCAGCTTTCTTTTTGGTTTCTTGCTTTGCTTCCCCCAGATGAATCCATAAATAGAACATAAACAGGATCCTTGTCCTGCATTCTTCTTTTGGCATGAGATATTTGTCTGAGCTGGGAAAGCCCATCTAAGGACTTCTGGAGACAATTTCTAGTAGCAGGTAGTGAGCTTTCACACAATAAGAGTTGATGAGTTTCTGTCTTAAACGCTCCCTTTACTTCCAGAAGTGCTCAAGACTTCTCCAATTTTTCAAGGCTATGGCAGACTAGGACCCACAGAAAATTTTCACATATATGTTTTTGGAGGGTGGCAAGTAGGATTATGGTATCAGATGAATTCAGTTAAATCATTGCACTATGGTTTATTCATATGCATAACGTTTTAATGTCTATATATATGGTGTGAATACTTAACCTGTAGAGTAAAAGAGAAAAAATTGACAGTATTTATTTTCAGGAAACATTTAATCTGTTTATACACCCTCATGAGAAGAAAACCACAAGAGATGAAGACAATACAGCAACAAACAACATGCCCCCATCACCAATACATAGCTAACAACAGAAAACTAACCAGAAGCACAATAACCTAAGCCAACAATCTAAACCCATCCCTAGTACAGAGAAGAATTGCACACAACACTCTCTGTGACACAAATATAGCTGCTTTCCACTAACAAACATGTTAAAAGGGATTACACACCTTAAAGGAACACAACAACCAATATAAAGTCCCAATGAGTTACGAGATGTAAGGCAATGTATAGTGTTTATGGAGTAAAGATATTAGCCAGGTAAAATTACTAAATAAAGGTAGCTGCTATAGGGTAAAGACGGAAAGGTATAAGGCATAAAGTAATAGGTGTACCCTAAGGTATGAAGATATAAAGGAAAGTATAAAGTATAGAAAGAAAGAAAACAGAGTAAAAGAGTGCTCACCCTTCGTGGGAGGAAACAGGGCAGCTCAATGATTACTCCTGCAGAGATGGTGGTCCTTTTTCCCGAAGTCTTGCTCATGTCCAATCTCTTTTTATACCTTTTTTTCCTTAGGTAGTTTGAGGGACAATAGTAAATAAGTATTTTAGGGGTGATAGACAGATGACATGCACCTAAAGGGTCAGCTTCCTGTGCTTCCCAAGGATATGCAAAGAAAGGCCATGCTATCTCCATTACATTCCATCCTTCTGTCAATCTGTTGTTGGAAGCCATTCAGCAAGCCACTGGGATTCTTTTTCCCTTTTTGTGTAGCCCATTTACATCTGACAGAGGTTCTTGGGAACACCCTTCCAGGGGCTGAGATTTTTCCCATGACCCATCAAGAACTTATCAGCACTATTACCCCACACCGTGTTTGGGGCTCAGGGGGTTAAAAGTGAATAGACAGTCCCTAGGAATACATGGGGGTTGCAAAAGCGAAATACAAGACTGAAACAGACATGCACAACAAAGTAAAGAAATGGGCATCCAATTGCATTATTTGTTTTTCAAGGAAAGTGGAGATGGAAGACATTGTTCATTCTTTATTATAAATCCTACTTGTATATTAGAGGTTTCTGATATCTCTTTTAGATATCTAATTTCTCACACTAAGCTGAGAAAGCTCAAAAAAATATTCTGTCCTATTGATATTTTGCCATATGTATTTATTGATGTAAAATTTGGTTAGACCACTAGCATGATAGTCTGAGAATTACCTAAAGAAGGCTTCTTAGGACTAGGTAAAATGTAGAACAGTTTGAATCAAGTGATAGCAATGTCAACTAAATTTGTAAGTATTATAAGACACTCCTAGACTGCCAAGAAGGAAATACTAAAAATATTTTGAAAACTTTTATAGATAAAAAACACACCAAGAGGACAATGGCAATGACAATATAGGAAAAATAAGAGCAAAAATACACTCAGATAAAGGGAACTTCTTGAAGTTAGAGGGATTTAACTAAAAAAGAAAAAAAAATTAAAAAAAAAAAAGAGCATAATGTTTTTGCTCTTATCGACTTAGTGCAAGATGCAATTTAGGAACAAGTGACCCAATTTCATTTCAACACTAATATTTCCAATATGATTTTCTCATCTTTTACATAAAAATATGTGTGTAAATAAAGAATGAAAAGCAAAAGCCAAATCTTGCAACGCTGCTGTTTCAGAACACTGTCATTGATTTCAGGAAAAGTGTTCCTGGGGCTATAGGTGCAGAGAAAGAGGTGAAATAGTGTTTTGTTTTCTTTTGTTCTCTTCTGCTTTGACATTCTGCAAGCTAAAGATATAGACCCATGCTCTCCGGTCCCTCTGCTTTTTCCCCTGTGCTCATAATTTTACTATCCTGACAAGTCCTATGTAAACAGCCTATTTTAACCCACTTAGCAACAAAGGGCTGTTATCCCTGTTGTCCTAAAATCCATAACTGCCTTTTGCATTCAGAATTTCTTTGATGCAGGAAATAACTCATATTCAGATCTGCACTGAATGCTAGAAGAACTAGGACTGACCCCTGAAGTACTTCTCATACAATATTTGGCTCAGGAAAGGTAGTAGTACTGGGACATCTCAGAGCCTGAGTATCTTCAGATGGCCCAAGTTGCCAGTGGTTAACCCTTACCAGAGCAAGTGATATCTGTCTAGCACACACTTGCCACAAAAAACTGTTACTCAAGATTTAATAATATCAGTTTTAAACGCATTCCTATTTTTTTCATATCACCTTTAACCGGGCTGTGATCTGGATGTTGAAATTTTATAGAAAGACAGCTGCTAAAAAAAAAATCACATGGCATACAGCATGTACCAGACACAAATGTTCATGACAGGACACCTGTTTTATTCTCGTTCCCATCTTACTCCTTCCCTTGTTTTTCTTTGGGAAAACACGGTCTGGTTTTAATCAAGTTTATCAAATGTCAGCTTTGATGTGTTTGATAAGTCCAAGCTTTAGTTGCTATGGTAGAAGTCATCCCACTTGGTTCTGAGAGTTTTTATTAACCTTAGTTGGCAAAGAGTATTTCACTTGATAATGTTTTCTTTCTGAAGAACTAGTTCACTAAAACATAGAGTTTTTATTAATAAATGGAAACACTGAATTATGTTTGCCTGCTGATGTGAAACACTGAAGTAAGACTTCAGTGAGCACAAATCAAAATCAAACTAGATTCTTCCTGTCTTAAAAGCTTTTGTAGGATTTTGCAGTTCCCTGATCATCTGGTATGCCTGCTGGATGCAATTGCTGCTACTGCAGGAGAATTTCAGAAGTTATTGTTTGTTGACATACATTATAAGAAGAAATTCAGAAATTATTTTGTCTTAGATTCTTTGTAAGGCAATTACATTTAAAGGAAGTTAATAGTAAAACAAACCTTTTAGACACGATTATGAAAGTAAATACTTAGTTGAATTTTACTGTTGCGCAATTGTCTGCATGCAAAGGAAATATCAGAGCTGCTTTATGTGTGGCTGTAAGAGGAAACCATTGAAAGATAATGAATAAAGAGGATGGATTCAGTAATGAGCACAAAACTTGATGTTATATAGTTTCTATTGTGCTTTTCAACATTGAAAATATATATTTGCTTTCTATAATTGAAAACATCAATTATGTGGTGTTTTTCAACCCCATAAACATCTGCATCTATAAATTACAAATTACTATTCCAATTTTTCTTGGTATTTTGGTGAAGTTTTTAAAATTTAGAAATGTTACCTACTCCTTCAATCCAGCAGATTTTAACAGTTGAGGGAATCTATATTGTAAAAATAATTTTTCAACTGTAGAAATTAATCCTGAAAAGCACTATGTGTGCTCTTGATTATGTGGAATGTTAGTATGTTTTCTCAGTCATCTTTCAGGGTAGTTGGGCAACAGACAAAAAGTTTTGTAATCAAATTACCAACAACTAGCAAAATTAGTAAGTAGTGAATGAAATCAGGCAAGCCTTTGGTGTGAAGAACAGCTTTTAAGATCACATGGTTTTAGGATGGAAAACATTTGGTTCTAGCAAATAATATTCAGACCCTGAGATTAGTCCAGTTGGTTAGAGTATGGTGCTAATAATGAAGTGTTTGTTGGTTCAACCCCTGTATGAGCCATTCATTCAAGATTTGGACTTCATGATCCTTCTGTGTCCCTTCTAACTCAGAATATTCTGTGATCCTGAGAGTCTGTTCTCTCATATGACATGTCTTCGGACAGAATTTGGAAGCTGTCCTGCACAGTAGCTCCCATTTCCAGACCTATTCTCTGTTTTTTCAAAACACTTTTGTTTTCAAAAGGCAGCCCTGGTTTTTCAGGAGCTGCCTTTTTTAGGAAGACTTGTGAAATGCAGCCTTTGCTACAGAAAACTCGGCATTCTAAGCAGTGTCCAGATTGACATGCAAATTGGGATACTAAACACCGTTTGTCTAAGGCAACAACATGTGGACAAACCCTTTTTCACAAGAAGTATCTACAGCTGTGAAAGAGTATGACTGCTGATTTTGTAAAAAGAAAGTATTGACAAATGTATGAGGAAAACTTGCTGTCGAAAAGATCCAGGCATCATGCCGGAGCAGTTCTGCTTCACTGCTTTCCCAGCTATCGAGCTTCTGCTAAATGCTGTGTGAGTCTAGAAATGAATCCTGGCAACTTGGTTGGTACTGCTTTGTAAAAAGGATTGCAACCAAACTCTGAATTTTGCATAAATAACAAATTATCACACTGCTTGAAGCTTGGAGACTTTTTTATTGCCCTGTTGAATAATTAACAATAAAATCTGAAAGGGCAAGATTGATTCTGTAAAGTATATTATCTGAAGCACATTTAGAAAAGGTTTTCTTTACTTTCATCCCAAAAAAGCAAATGCACTTTTGCTGTTCTGATATTTTTGTTTCATTTGCCCTTTTTAGCCATTCTTAGATCATCAGTGCACAGCATTTTGCTTTGTTTATAAAAATCACTGATAAAAATATTGATATTTAGTTGAAATGTATTGAATTTGCTCCTGAGGCAGACAAGATTGTTTGGTAATTAGAGCAGTAGGGTTTAAAGCTACAATTGGCTTCCTAGGGTTTTGGGGTTTGGTTTGTATTCTATCTTATAGAAAATTATATATAGCAGGGAAAAGAAAACAGCATTACAAGCTCTATTCAAATTAATGCAGGTGTATTAAAGAGATAAATGCATTTGCCTATATTTATGGAATAATAATATTCAGGCTGCTGACAATTAATCTGCCTGTGTTGATTTGTCTATCTCTATTCCTAGGAGTACCTGAAAAGGAGTGATACTAATGTTAGAATCTGATCTGCCATAGTAAACTAACATATTCTCTGACGGGAAGATTTGTTGTATGCCAACATGTATGTATGTGTTATGCCACTGGGGAATGACGATTTAAATAAACCTTATTTTAACCAGCAATTCACAAGCAATCAAAAAACAGACAGATCAAAAAAACCCCCTTCATTTATATAGTAGGAAACCAGAACATTACAGCATGGAACTGTCATTGCAAGGGCCATAGGAGGTGTGGGAGGCATTCAAGTTCTTGAGGTCAGAGGTGAGAAACCTTTTATTCAGAAGTACAGGTGTGAGAGGTAAGGGACAGTGTCTCTCCAGCATGTAGGAAAAGAAGGATTGCTCCTGTCCAGTCACATATATATGCTGTAAGGCAACCATGCCAACCCTCAGCACAAGGACATTTTCAGTAGCATGCAAGACTACTTTTAATAAAAACAGCACAGTGAAATAGTCACAACTGGGTAGAAATTTTGATCAGTACTCTTAAGTAGCCTTATGGTTTATTACTCTTAACCTTATCAATAGCTGATGTTCAGAATATTCCAAAACAATTTACAACAGAGAGATACAACTATAGTTTTTTGTCTAGTTTATGTTGACCAAGAACATACAGCAGTTCTGTTTATCTTGAACAAACAGGAAAACACCAAATTCATCTTAAAATATGTTTGTATGCCTTCCCACCCAGATTAGTTTTCCAACGGCTTTGTTTCAGGTGCAGTTATTTTTCCTGGTTTTCTCATCTTCTTCCACATTTTGTTTTGTCAAGCTGATGTTTTGTTTCTGACAACTTCACATCTTACATCAGTCAGTGCAGTGATATACTGGGCATGCAGAATACAGAATTTAATTGCTGACTGTCTTTAGACGCAGTATAGACTGCAGTTTTAGTGACTTTCAAGCCAGTCTTATTACTGGTTGCTCTAGTGCCATTTCATCTTGCTGTCCCTGGCTGTGGATCCCAGTCTCTTCCTTGTGCTAGCTCCAGTGCCTGCCAGACCCTGCATTCAGCTAAGTAAGTCAGCATGAAAGAGACCCTACAGTAAAGGCAAGTGTTTTCTGATGATTTAGCACTCTGTGTCAGCTCAGTTGGAGCTGGCCCAAGATGGCTTGATGGAAGGAGAGTGAGACTCTGGTAGGCAGCACTGAGGTTAGTTTAGGATGCCACATGGCAAACCCTTTTGTGTCTCACAGCTATTTCTCCACAGTATCTGTACCTATCTCATAAAATATTCCTTTTCATGTAACACTAATAAGAAGCAGCTAGTATGTCAGTCAGCTTTTGCAGCACCTACCTACCTTCACCCATGAACTGAAGGCATATCTGAAGACTATAATTAATACTAGTGTTGTAACACATTTCTGCCATTTAACAGTATAGTAAAGCAATTGAAATATAATGCATGACTTTTGCTAGAAATTCTATTTATCTGCTTGAGCCTATCCGAGAAGACTCTTTGGATAACAGAGCTCCAATCACAGTGTAATAGGAGAACCTGTATAATGACATAAAGCAACAGGAATGGGTATAATGAAGACAAGACCACCTAGTATGTAGTGTTACTAGCTTTCATAAAAATGCATACAAGTTATTTTACACTGCTAACAAAACCTTCAATGCTTCCTGAGCCATATCATCTTCTGAAGAAGGATGTCTCTGTCAGGCAAATGGTGAAGTACATTTTCCACTCACCAGAGCAGGCTGATGAACCTCTCAATGTGGGATAGCAAAAGTCCCAAATTAATGGTTCTAGGTGATATCGTAGAGCAGAACAGTATGGAGCTAGGGAGATCTAGGGTCACTCATTAAGTGGTAAAGAACATCAGGGAAAGGTCTGCAGACAGTGTTGGGAATGCATCTCTTGGAACAATGATATGATATAGAAGGTACTTGATAATTTAGGGACATATAGGGAACAGCACACAAAATGGGTGATTTAGTGTATCTCCCAGCTGTTGTTTTTGAATGACTCTGTATTCTTCCCCTGTCCCTTTGCTGGGGATAAACTGGGTCTACTTCTTGTATAAAGGAACCTGTTCTGCTACCACTGCAGTCTGTTGTAAGAGTAGTTTGAGAATCCTTCAAAGAAAGCAATTAGAATGGTAGCAATTAGAATGGTAGCAATTTTCCTCTTCTGTCTTTTTCAACTCTCTGTTAAACAGAAATTTATATTTGCTCATTGTAGATTTCTTTAATTTAAAATAAAAGTCACAAAGATAGAACACAGTTTGCTCTTGCAGCATAGAAAACACAGCAGCTGAAATATTCAAATAGTCACTCTTAAATCTGCAGTAAAAGGGGATTAAATGAAATGTTTTTTGTATGCCTACTTCAACCTATCCAGATGCCAAGCACTTCACCATTTGGTGTTTTTAAAGAATGATTCAAACTAATATGGTCACAATGCAATTTTAAACAACTCAGGTTTTGGAAGAATCAACAACTTTAAGCACTTGGCTTAGCCATCATGAACTTCTCTGAATTGTGTTTAATTGCATCAAGTTTGTCCCAGAAATTGCAGCATTCTTTCATTATTTCCTGAAATTTAGTAATTATGGTTGCAATGCTGGTATTTTAAGGCACACAACAATAACAAGGCTGAAGATCTTTGATGAGTCAAGTACTTCTCCAAGCTTATTCTTCACCATTGATTTGAAAACAGCATTGTGGTTTAGATATAAAATTGTAAGGGTTTATTTCTGTGATATTTCTGTGAGTTGTACAATAGTTGTGAATTAAAGCATTTTCTGGCTACTCTGTTCTGAAAGAGTTCTCTGGATTCCTGGTTTTAGTTTATTTCCTAATTTGCTTAATTTCAATGTTTTATTTCCTCGTGATTTCAGGACAATATTATATAGTTTTTCGGTATGTTTTTCATAGCTTCTCATAACAATGAGAAAGACATTTCTTCCATTGTGTTTGCTTCTGAATACATTTATTTCTTTTGTAATGTTCTTACAAAAGCAGGTTATTAAGCTTCCATTGGGAGGAATATAGAGGATAAGTTTCTAGCTCTTAATTCATGGATTTAGACGTGATCTCTCAGGACTGTATTACCTACAATTCAGTAAAGTGTACTATTTAATATATATTTGGAGGCAAATATATATTTTATCCTCTTTCCTTAGGAAGTTTATATCAAAATTAAAACAAAAAACCAAATAAACAAAAAAAAACCCCAAACTGTTTGGATTTCTTTTTGATTATACTATTTTTTCTATATTACTGCAGTTTACATCAAAGTAAGTGTGAAATACATTTAATAGTTGTCAATGACTGTTTACATTTTAGCTAGTAATTAGAGAAATTATGTAAAGTGTTCAGTTTATCAAACAATGGAGTGGCTAGAGAATTCCTGCAGCCACTCAGGGTTGGATTATAGTACAAGTCAGCAATGTCTTAGCTGTATTCTGTAGGTTCACTGCCTACATTAGAGAGTCCTAACACAGTGGTACTGAAAGCACTCTGATTTATTCTTACTGATAGATTATGCAAATTCTGTGAGAATTGTATGTAAACTTGCCCTAAGTTTGGCCTAAGGGACTCACATTTAGCAGGCCAATGAGCTGGAAAGTACAAGCCAAAAAGAAATTAAAATGAATGATCTTTTTTCTTCCTCCCCCAGGAATTCAGGTTCCAAATTGGAAGGTTTTATCTGTCGACTTTCCTTTGTTATTTTTATGCATTTATTTTATATGAAACAGAACAGTTTCTTCTGTATTTAATGAAAAGAATGCATTTCTTTGTCTATTCCAAAGAAAAAATAAAAAGAAAATCCCTTGCTTCCTCTCATTCTAACACCTTCTCATTGTGTATTTAAAAAGAAATATACAGTAGAATGGCATTTTGATAGCCCTTTTTATGCAACACTAATAATAAAATAGCAGAGAATGGAAGATCTTTCTCTATATGGAACAGAAATAGTAGACTAGAGAGGCAAACAGATGGAAGAGTAAAATAATGCTTGGATTGCTGTCAGCAAAAGTGTTGTAGTTGGCTCCTTTCCTCTCCCCAAGGAAGTCCTAATGCTGGGATAGGCTCCTGCTGTCCAGCAGATGACATCAGTGCGATATGTTCCTGTGATGAACTGTGACTCCTGACTGTCACGCTGAGTCTCTCATGGGACAGCAGTACTTTACATGGACGCTACAAACTCTGGACTTGAAAAGCTGCTTCAGACAAACTCTGTTCTAACTTTTGAGTACAGTAATAACTCTTAACTGAAAAAGATAGCAATAATTACTCTAACAGTTACCTCAACAATACCATGCAGGATTCAATACTCTTACTCCTCTTCATGTGAATAGTCACCTGGTTTCTATTCCTAGACGTTTCATTGATTGTAAGCTGGAGATCAGTTTTCCTCAGAATATCACAGTATCACAGAATCCCAGAATATGTCAGGTTGGAAGGGTCCCACAAGGATCATTGAATCCAATACTTAGCCCTGCACAGGACCATCCCCAAGAGTGACATCATGTACCTGAGAGTATCATCCAAACACTTGATGTTGGCATGGTGCTGTGACCACTTCCGTGGGGAGCCTGTTCCATGCCCAACCACCCTCTGGGAGAAGAACCTTTTGCTAAAATCCCCTGACACAATCACAGGCAATTCACTCAGGTCCTGTCACTGGTCACCACAGAGAAGAGATCAATGCCTGCCCCTCTCTTCCTCTCACAAGGAAGCTGTAGACTGTGAAGAGGTCTCCCCTCTCTCTCTTACTGTGACAAATTGCATTGAAATCCTTTTTGAACTTCTATTAAGTGGACAATTAAGAGAAAACAGTAAACTATGCTTCCATCCAAAAAGTTTCAGATTGGATATATTTATCATAACATGGTCCATTGAATATCAACATTAAGAATTAATCACATATTGCAAAGACAATTATCAGACTAAAAATATAATCTCAAATTTTGAGTTCAGGTGAATGAGTTGGGGAAGTGAAACACCCTACACAGGTTTTAAGTTAGTCATTGTAGCTGAGAACAAATAAAACAATTGTGTGCCTGAATAGTATGTTTCCATGACAGAAATTGATCTTCAAGTAGTCTGCATTTTTAAAATTCCAGTTCCTTAAATTGTTTGAAAATCCTAGATTCCCAGTTCTGAAACTTGTGCATCTTACATATTGAAAAAAAATGAAGGCAAATAAAATCCATTTCTGCTTATATTTAATTCATATATCTTTCAAGTCATTGGCATAATTTGGATTTACTTATTTTAAACAGACAAGGTTAATGGTATCATAAGTCATGCAATTCAGGAAGGTTCAAAAATTTGGGTTACTTTTAGCTGGTTTTTTCTTGTGTGTTTTTTTGTTTGTTTGTTTGGGGTTTTTTTGTTTGTTTATTTTTGGTGGGGTTTTTTTTTTGTTGTTGTTGTTTTGGGGGGGGCGGGGATTTTGTGTGTGTGTTTTTGTTTGGTTGGTTGGTTTTTGGGTTTTGTTTGTTTGTTTTGGTTTTTTTTCCCCTCCCAGTCCAGTCAACATTACAGTTGGCAAAAGAAATTGAAGAGCAGCTTTGGCTGTGCAAAACCTGCAAACTTTAGAAAATACCTTATATTAAAGCTGGTGTGCTTTACATGTCACAGTAATGCCAATGGTCCATAATTTATCCAAAAATTATTCAAGCAATAAATGAATACACTTCCTGGGTGAGACTCCAGAAAAAATTATCGGTTTCAAGGGGTTTTCTCTCCAAGAAGAAATCAGATTTATAAAAGTAAGATGAACAAATAAATAGGCAGAGAGAGAATGTGAAAGCAAGGAGAGGATAAATGGGGGGGGGGAATGCAGTAAACAGAAAGAGAAATTATACATTAGAAAAAAAACCCACAAAACAAAACCAGAAAAAAGCCAAAAAACACTCCCTCTTCTGAATGCCATCAGGAAAAATAAGACTTAATTTGGTTAGTGTCCTTTGCTATTAATTGAAAACTGAAGAGATGGATATTTTTGAAAAATAGAATAAAGTTCTTGGAGAGGGAGGAAATCCTGGAAAACCTTACAGACACACACATGCCTCCCTCCCTTAAATCCATAATAAAAACTGTTTATCTAGCATGGTCTTAATTGCACCATTAATGCTTGCAACTGCCCTCAGCAACCTCTTCCAGTGTGTCACCCCACTTGCTGTAAAGCTTGATGCAGTATCTAAACTGAATCTTCTTTGATATAGAACTGTCTTCATCATATTCACTCATCACATAGTATGGATGCAGAGAAAAGATTTCTTTTTCTTTGCAGCAGCCTTTTTTGCATCCTTGAGAACAGGAATCATTCTCCTCTCTAGTGTTTCTCATGTCTCAAAAGTTTTCCTGATGTTTTCTTGATGCTTTCCCATTGATATATCTCTTATTTGCAATGATATGCCCCAAACTGAAGTAGTACATCAGAGGACTTAAAAAGTGCTGAGTGGAGAGAAAAATATTACTTCATGTGTTTGGCAGCATGAACTCCTCTTTGTGTTTCCCAGACACAAAATGTAAATTGTGTAACAACATGTATTTTATTGTATTTGCATTTTCCACATCGAGCCATTGACTCTGATAGCCTGTTATCCCTCTTTTGTTCCTGATTGTCTTGATGATTCCTGTCCAAGTGCTCTTACTTTTATTGAGCAGTATTCTTTTTTCCCGCTCATACTTCTCCTTGTCAAAATCATTTTGAATTCATTCCTGTCCTCCAGTATACTTACAGCTCTTTCTACCATCTGCAAATTCCATAAAAATATACTGTATTCCATCAACCAGATTACTAACAGAAATAGTAACAGCACCAGACCTTGGCTAGATCCCTGCAGAATCTTAGTCAATACATTTTTCCATTTTGTCATAAACTATTACTAGCTACTTTGAGAATGGTTTTTCAGCCAGCAACTATAGTTTAATGTACACTGTGTTTATTTCACTCCACAAACATGTTTCAGGCTTGGCTTGAATGAAGCTGCATGGAATCTACCACTTCTCTTCCCTTCAAAACATCTGGTACCTGTCAGAGAAAGATTTTTAATTGGTTTGAAACAATTTGTTCCTGACAAATCCATATAGTCTTATTCCTTGGTGCATGTGGGTAACTCCGTTAACCTGCTCAGCCTTAAATTTTGCCCTGAGGACAAGATGTTAATGAAATCCTCATCCATGCTGGAAACAGAGTTCATCATTAGTTATATTTCAAACTACTTTTTTTTTCCTTACTAAATGTCCCATTGAACTTTTACTTATATCTCAAGTAGTGCAAATGGAATTAATTTCCATGCAAATGGAATTAATTGGAACACATCTTTCTTGGCCTAATCTTTTTGGGAAATACAAAACTTCTTCCTTAGTAAATTGGCAAAACAAAGAAATGCAAAATCTAAGTGTTCTGTGATGAATTAAGAATTTTGGAGTCATGTAATATTTACATTAACATAGGCCAAATGGAAAGATAATATACAGGATGCGCATTTTCATGCAACATTAATTTTGGAGGTGTCAGTCCAGATGAGATGCTTTTGTAGATACGATTCACAGCCACTGTGATGACACTATGTACTTTCACCTTAGTTGGTTCCACGTTCTTCTAATGTGTGTATTATTGTAACCTTAATAAAAAAAGAAAAGCTGAGATTTTTGAGTTGAGATCACTGCCATTGCAAGTCTTCATAGCTATGTGAAAAATAATGAAGCATTTGGAACTGCTGATGTTAATTCAAATGAGATGATGTTATGCTAAATCTTCTTTTCACTTCAGAAATAAGGGCCAAGTAAAACAGATTATGCATTCTGAATGAAGAGGATATGATCTGACATAGATGAGACATACAATGTTTGCACTCTGGAAAGATAAATAAGAAATGACAGTGACTTTACCTATTATACTTCAGGAAAACAAACATCAATTCCTAAGAACATAAAAGGGTTTTGTTTCAGAATGTTTCTTGAAGGCTTAGGAGCTCATGTTTTTCAATAGATTTTTGCAAAACATAGATCTATTAAGAAAGACAGAAATTAATAAATCAAGCAAGAGAGTTATCATAAACACACACAAATGTATCAACATAAACACGTAACAACATACCAAGCCATGTTCAGGTGAGATTCTCTAGAGTTTTACAGTCAATGCATGAAAATCAATGTATACTTAAAAATACAGTATGCAAGCTAACAAAAGCTTATTTTAATCTACTGTAACAGAAGACCTCTACAGCATGAGACTAACCAACAAAAATAATCTTGCTTTATTGGGCTGATGGTTTTATTTTGTTTGGGTTTTTAAAAATAAAATTGTACTGACCTTATGCTATCTCTATACATTTCAAAACCAACTTCAGTGCTTCTTCATTACCTGGTGGGGAAAAAGGGAAAATAGTTAAGTGAAAGAATCAGAATATACAAGGATGGTATAAGATCGAGATTGGTTAATTTGGGTTTAGGACAATTTAATTAATATGGAGAAATAATCCAAAGTATTATCCTTTGCCAAACAATGTTAATTTTTTTTGTTGTTGTTTCTCTCTGCCTACAAGTTGACTTTTTATTTAAAAGGCACTATGAAAGACGGATCTGTCCTGTTGCGTGGTTCTAATATCCTGTATACTCCATTCATATGAAGATTTTTTATAATATCATTCCTATTACTTAGAATTAATCTCAGTTAAATTCTATCTGCAAAGTCATACATAAAAATCATATTGTAATAATAAATAAAAAAAAAACCATAACAAAATGATACAAAACCCAACCAAATGCTTCTACTACAATAATTATGAGTTCTCATTGTGAAATTACTTCTTCAATTGCACAGTTGTCCTTGACATTTTGGCCTCAACATTACTTAAGAAGACAGAAACTCCATGGAAATTCTCCACTGATGATTAAGTAACCCTCAGTAAAGAAACAGTTACATGAAGCAAGGGAGCAAAAAGGAAGAAGAAAACTGGAGGAAACAGGGAAATTTGATATCTGAAGGCATAAGATTTGTGCCAATGTTGACTTAATAAAATATTAGGTCTATAATTAAGACCTTCAATAAAGTACTCTGTGAAAAAATCCATGGAACAAGGACTGAGAGGACAGTGATAGGTAAAGAGAAGGCGTATTATGATAGTAATCAAGGAATCAGTTTGACTGTGGAATAGAGGATTAGGTGTATGTCTGTCAGGGAATAGTCCTCTTGTCTTTATGCAAATTAGAGAAGTCAGAATTGAGTGTGTAGGAAATAAATGAATGGCTGTGGGTCACTAACTGCAGATTTTTCTGTCTGCTGAATGCCTGCAACCATTCCTGCGCACCCCTAATGCCTCAGGGAGCAAGTGATTCTGTGTTGCACTGGAGTTGTCTCAGGTGCACAAACCCAGTTTAACAGAGATATCTCTGCTGCCGTTCCCCAGTTTGTGTTTACTGATAAATATCCCCTCTAGCAGAAGAGGACACAAGGGATATAAAGTAAATCTGGGGTGTTATATCAATAATCAGAAGGAAAAAGGAGAATTTCAGAAGAAACTCATGGTGACTTTTTCGCATTCAAAAATGACCTTTTGATGAAGATTTTCCTAGAATTAGATTATTTAGAGGGCTCATCCAGCAAATGCCAAGTAAACATTGTAAAAAGATATTCAGAACAAAATGATGTTATATTTAGACTGAATTTAGACTTATATAAGCAGTTCAGCCATCAATGAAACAAGGAAAAAGAGGCCTAACAACATAACTAATTCCATGTACATTGTATTTAAATTGATTAACTTAAGCTCATTTAAAATACTTATTTCAAAGTCAGAAATTACATCATAAGTACTTTAATAAGATGGAGAGATATTTTAATTCTGTACTTGGGGTGCAGAAGAGAAACTAAAGCCTTCACTAACCTTTAGAAGGCAGTCTGTTACACACCAAAGGACAGTGACTCAGCACACTCATCTCCATCTTCATGATAAACTCTCCACCTCCAGGCATTCTCTTACCATAAAAACAGGTAAAAAAAGTCATACTTAACTCAGAAAAGAAATTTGTATCCAGAAAGCAAGTAAGGTATAAAATACAGGAAATGGATTGTTATTTGCATTTGATGTCCACTAGCCAAATACCTTATTCATTCAAAACCCAGAAATCCAATTGTTGCTGTCTAGGGCAAGAGCCCTGAGATAATTGGAGAATGTGGGTTTTCTATCTTGATATAGAAATTATTGCTGTTTTCATTCAAGTAGTCCAGGCAATTTCAGACTTAATAACTTCCTTTTCCTCATTTTTTAAAACACTTTCTTGTTTTACTTGCCTTGCTTTCAGTGTTGTCATGTAAATCTTCTTTGCTTTACCTTCCACACTTACAAAAGAAGTGAATGCTGTACATGAAAAGTTAAATGAATTCTTCAAAATAATGACCACTGCAGAGGAACTGGAAGACTGTTTTCTTTTTATAGGAGAGAAAGTAAGTGTGATGGGTTGTTTTTGTAGGCCTTCCTTGGTAACCAGGGTCAAGATCTAGGAAGTATTCCATCCCATCTCTTTACGTAATCAGGTGTATATAAACCGAAGGAGGAGGTGTTCTTTCTCTCTTTTTTGCTTTCTTTTCCTTCTCAGGCTCGCACGCTGACGAGCTCCCGGTGTTTGGGCCTGGCTTATCTGTGTTCAGCGAGGCCTGCTCTGGGGGTTGTTTTGCCTGGGCCGGCGGCGAAGGTTAAGAATCTGCCTTTCTAAGGAAAGTAGTGAATTTGCTATTGTATTTGTTATTTACTGAGTTAATTTCTGAATTTAGATTGTATATATATTTGTTTTGTCTTATTTTTCCCTATTTTGTCTCCCTCTCCCCTTTCCCTTTCCCTTGTCCCTTATTGGAGTGGTTTGGGGGTCCCTGTCTTGTTGTGCCTAGTATATAAATTTAATATATGTAAATATATATATATATTCCTTCAATTTTCTCTTGCTGCTTTTTGCCGTTTCGGGAGAGGGAGGGGGGAATCTTTCTTGTGAGGTTTGGCTGTTGGCAGAGAGCCAACCCGAACTTTCACAGTAAGGGATCTGTCTCAAACAAAAATGATCAGTTTATAAATGTTTATAAATGATCCACAAGTGGAAAAATGACACACCATAGAATGACAAAATGATAGCTTTTCAGAAGAGCTATTAACACTCAAGATGTCTTGGATTTTTTTGTGGATAAATTTATCAGTCCACAGACGGCAAAAACATGAGCTGAATGCTCACAGCCATCATAGAGTCAAAATGAATGTTAGAAACTACACAGACAACTAAACAAGAAGCATCTCTATAGGGACTATTTAAACCATATTGTCCTTGTGCTGTGAATTGTATGTGCAGCTGCCAATTCCAACTGAAGAAGAATTGGATGAGGTGAAGGTGATCAAAGGACTGGAATAACTTCCTTTCAAGAAAAAATATTTGAGTCTACAACCTGGAAAAAACAGTGACTGATGTAGTATGGTGCATGGATATAAACCATAGATTACATGGAAAAGGTTATAAGTGAAAGTCTGTTCACTGCTTCTTATAATANCACAAGCAATAACCAGTACTGGTACTTGCACAATACCAAATGGTTTACTGTGAAATTTAATGCTTCAGAAGTTTGTTAAATTCATAAAAGGAGGATCAATCCGTCTCTGATATCGGAACTAATCAAACCATATACTACCTTGAGCATGAAGTCAGAGCAGGAGAAGATAGAGGAAAGGGAATGTACTTGGTAAATCACTGAATTTTTTCCACTTTTTGAC
>VXBX01008690.1:11391-32061 GCA_013400415.1 Scytalopus superciliaris | reverse complement strand
TGACAGAAGTAAGTATTAGTATGCATATTCTTTTTCCTTAGCTCAAAATTCTTCTTATTCACTTTGGTATGTTCCTTTTTTTGTTTTTTCTTTCTGCCTTTTTTTTTTCCTCTTTAATTATTTTCCTCTGTCAATGAGCCAGCTTCACAATTTGCTGAAGGAAAGCATAACTAGTTTTGTTGTGCAGCAGTTTTGCTATGTTAAAAAGCATTTTACACTTATCAAGGAAGTTTTATTCCTAAAACTTAATTGTTTCTTAAAATAGAACTACAAAATCATTAGATGAAATAAAACACTACATGCAAAATACTTTAGATGAAGTGAATAATGAAATCTTACCTGGAAAACAAATTCAAATCACTTTTGATACACAGAAACATTGCTATATCAATTAAAAACTGCACAGAAGATCATAAACACAGTGTAATGCTGAAGAGTAAAACATCCTCTTAAGAAGCAATACCTCACATTAGATGAAGACTTTCTAAGTGTCTTTGCTAATGATATGAAAAAAGGAATAAACAGTTTGTTCATATCAATCAAGTTCTGGAAGAGAATTAGGAGCACAGTAAGGAAGAGAAACAGAGAAAGGAAACAGAAATACAGTCAGAAAACAGTAAGGTGATCTATTTTAGAAGCAGGCAACATGGAACATCTGTGAAGATCATGGAAGATAGGTTGTAAAACGCTTAATGGGAAGGTCAATACTCACACCCCAGAACTGCCTAAAATAGTCCATTAGTCCAATAGACAGACCAGGGCATCGAATTTTGTTCAATATTGCAGAATTTTGGAGAAGAAGATTGTATTGTACTCTGTTCAATTATTCCAAAAGCTCGAAAAAGCACGTGTTAATTTGAGTGACAATGGAGAGAGTAAAGAATGCTAAAAAGGGTTATAAAGAGGTTCCTCCACATTTGCTCATGACAAATCAGGAATGCTGGTGAGTTTCTTATGCACCACTTGTGAGACAGAGCTGATATTCCTCTTCACAGAATGTGTGCTTCTTTGTTAACCTTAACTTCAAAGGAGCAACAGGTGCTTTGAAACTATGCATTACATACTCACTTGGGTATATTTCCTCAAGGGACAACCTGAGAATCAGTAACAATAATGGAAACTCCCAAAACTAGATGGCTGTCTGATAAAGTCCCACTGAAACAAAGACTTCTGACTACTCATAGAGACTTGTGTCATGTATGAGACCTGATAAGATTTGCATTTTTTGAGGTTAGCATGAATTTAAAAAATTGCTATTCTGCCCTACGTGGGCTATTATAACAGGAACTGTATGTTATGTACACATAATGAACTCTGCAGCCAGGTGAATGGTGAAGATGAACACTGAAAGAGAAGAACATCATCTCTTATCAGTTCAGACCATTGATCCTGGATAGTGTGTACTCCAGTGAGATTTTTTTTTTTTTGTTTTGGCCTGTTCCTTTGCCTTTTCTCATTCTTTCACTTTTGGTACTCCTGTATATATATGTTCATTTGCCACCTTTCTTTCATACTTATAAAAGTAGGTAAGGTGAAAAAAATATTAAAAAAAAAAAAAAAAAAAAAAAAAAGGCGGGGGGAGGAGGGGGGAAACCACCCCTGGTATCTGTCAGCTGGATCCTTGTCCTTTTGAACTGATACTTTTAGGAAACCCAGCCAGGAAACTACAGTATTTGTCATTTGTCTATAACTTCTTTTCTTCCAGGAGATAACTTCTGAATCCCTGCTTCTGAGAATGCCATACAGTTACAGATGCTTTCCCTTCATGATATCATCCTAAACTTTAAACATTTTTTCATCTCTTTGGAACAGTCTATGTAATATTCACTGAGAAATCCAATGATTCAAGTGGTATAACTAAAACGAGGATTTATTAATAGATTTAATCAGATTCAAATAAGAGACAATTTGCATAATATAACATGTACAGTACTTAGAGAAATTTAAACCAGAAAAAGTCAGACATGTTACATCATCATGTGATTTTGGACTCCTTTTTATCTCTTCTACACTTTTTTCTAGCTAGTCAGTCAGAGAAATAATCTTCTTGCTTTCAAACAGCTAGAATATTATTATCCTCTCCTCTGACTCAAATCTTGTAAAACCTTTGGGTTAGCAAGCCCATTTTTAAACACCAACAACTTGTTCTATTCAAACAAGACTTAATTATTATCCAGCATTACCAATTATGCCTCTCACATTGCTTGTTCTTACCCTGCTAGTCTGCATCAAAACAAACAAACAACAAAAATAATTGTCAATATTCTTGTTTCACCTTTGTATTTTAACACTGCAACGGGAATCCCTCTCTTCAATAGCATCTGCCCTTGGTGCTGGCCTTAATGACCATGATTTTGCATGCTAATTTTCTTGGCAGAAGGTTACCACATTTTGCATTTTAATTGTCTTGGCTTTTAAGGATGCAGAGTTTATATAATTATGATAATTTATTCTTGGCTTTAATTCTTGTCTGTCACATATGACTCATGAATGGATTAACTCTTCTGTCACACTTCTTCCTTTTCCGTCAGAGAGAGGCACAGAGAAGGAAGGGCTTTAGAAGACATGAGCTGGGAAACAGAATATTTGATAAATTCTGACCTTCTGGAAGAAGCAAAATTCAGTTAAACTACTTAACTCATCAGTTTTTGTCTTGCATTATTGCTGAATTGGACTACCAAATAAATTTTGCAATGGTAAGGTTTTATGCTGATTTGGTAATGCTGATGACATTTGATCATGCAAGGACATTTTCCTTTAAAATTCTTAAGCCAAATAGGGAACTTTATTGACATATAAGTGTATTCAATATTTTATTTTCAGTACACAAACTAATGTGAGAATGCAGCACTTTTCAGCTATCTTCTTGATCAAATAATGTGCAAGTTTAATTTCTGCAATTTTTCCCAAATAATAATAATTACAGAATATGCCGAGTTGAAAGGGACACACAAGGATCATTAGTTGCAAAAGAAGCATATCTTATACATTAGAAACTTTGGTATGGAAAAGTGGAAGGTAAATGTCCACAGTTAATGAAAAATGAGATTTTATATGCAACTGCTATTGTTGTGATGCTAACAATGTAGAAGATTAGAAGAAAGGCGGTTCTGATATCTTCAGTAACTAATTATACATTGTATAAAAACATGGCTGCTGGACCCATGTCAGAGATCTCCAGATAGACACACCTTCTGATAGTATATGTAGGTCTCCAGGTTGTCAGGTTGCCAGGAGTGCCTAAAACCTTTCTGCGAGGCTGGGGCTGACAATCATTCCTTTTGCAGAAGGTCTGCTATTGTTGATGAACTGTGTCTCCTGGTGAAGGAAAAAATGGAAGTGAACAGTATTCATGAGAATAAGCAAGAGATTGATAGACTGCTCTAAGAAACACTACAGTCTCAGGAAACTAAAACTTCTATTGTAGTGAAGATGCAGTCCCTGGTCACAGCCAATATGGCTTCATGAGCAGGAAGTCCTTTTATGACTAAGTAACCCAACTAGCTGATCGGAGGTTGATGTAATCTTTTTGGACTTCATTACCATTTTTTATACTGTCTCTCACAGTAGCCTTCTGACTCACAGTGTGATTCTTGGGTATGATCCTGTGCAGGGCCAGGAGCTGGACTTGAAAGACCCCTATGGGTCTTTTCCAACCCAGGATATTCTATTATCCTTTGAGTATAGAACAAAAGGCTGTAAGAAAAACAGAAGGAAACATTAGTATAGATCTTTTTTCTGCATAACAGAATCACAGAATCAACTAGGTTGCAAATGACCTCTGAGGTGATTGAGTCCAACCTTTGCCCTAACACCACCTTGACTACTAGATCATGGCACTAAGCGTCATATCCACTGATGACTCCACCACCTCTTTGGACACCCCATTCCATTGCCCAGTCACTCTCTCTGTAAAGAACTTTTTCCTAATGTCTGACTGAAACCTCCCCTGATGCAACTTAAAACTGTACCCTCTTTTCCTACTGCTAGTTGCCTGGGAGAAGAGACCAACTTCCGCCTCTCTACAACCTCCTTTCAGATAAGGTCTCCCTGAGCCTCCTCTTTTCCAGGCTAAATAACCCCAGCTCCCTAAGCTGCTCCTCACAGGACCTGTGCTTCAGTCCCTTTACCAGCCCTGCTGCCCTTCTTTGGACACACTCCAGCAACTCAAAATCCCTCCTCAATTGAGGGGTCCAGACCTGGACATAGTGCTTGAGGTGCAGTCTAACCAGCGCTGAGTAAAGAGGAAGCATGACTTCCCTGATATGCATTATTCCTGATACAAGCCAGGATGCCATTGGCCTTCTTGGCCACCTGGGCACACTGCTGGCTCATGTTAAGTTTCCTGTTAATCACTCTCCCCAGGGCCCTTTTTACTAGGCCACATTTCATCCACTCTGTCCTCAACTTGTAGTGATCCATGAGGCTGATGTGGCCAAAGTGCAGGAGCCAGCATTTGACCTTGTTTAACTTCATACTGTTGGATTCAGCCCATCTATCCAGACTGGCCAGGTTCCTCTCCAGCGCCCTCCTACCCTCCAGCACATTGACACACTCTCCCAGCTTGGTGTCATCTGCAAATTTACTACTGGTAGACTCTATCTCCTTATCCAGATCATCAATAAAGATATTAAACAGGACTGGGCCCAACACTGATCGCTGGGGGACACCACTGGTGATTGGCTGCCAACTGGATGCAGCACCATTCATCACCACTCTGTGGGCCTGGCCATCCAACCAGAGAGTGCACCTGTCCAAGCCCTGGGCTGCCAGCTTTTCCAGGAGTGTGCTATGGGAGACAGTGTCAAAGGCTTTGCTGAAGTACAGCTAGACTACATGTACAGCCATCCCCTCATCCCCCAGGTGGGTCACCTGGTCATAAAAGATCACTTTGGTCATGCAGGACCTGCCCCTTTTAAATCCATGCTGTCTGGGTCTGATCCTCAGTCTGTCCTGTATGTGCCACGTGATTGCACTCAAGATGATTGCTCCATAACCTTGCCAGGCACTGAGGTCAGGCTTACCAGCCTGTAGTTTCCCAGATCTTCCTTCTGGCCCATCTAATGGATTTGTTGCTAACTGATGAGAATTGCACATTCAGACAACATTTTCTTCTCTCTCTCTTTTTCACCTGAAAGAAGAGAAAGACAAGATTCAATAGATTCGATGACCAGCTCCTTGTCCAATACTGCATACTTCAATTTTCACCAAGTCTTCAAGAATTCCCACATTTTTATTGGATATGGAAACATCCAGGCTTATTTAAAGTCTTATATGTTAAAACACTCAAGACTTTATATTTTAGAGAATTTATTTGAAGTGTTCCTCAGCCAGAATGTTAGGGAAATATATTAGTTACTTTTAAAAATCAATAGCCTTAAGTGAATGCATATTGCAAATTTTGCAGTACATATTGTACTCTGTAGCAAAATTATTACCTGGGTGGAATATTTTTTTATGACTGAAATATTTATCACAGCTTCAGTTTCAATAAATAAAAAAACAGTGTCAAATGTATGATAGAAACGTGGATAGATTTATATTTATATATGTGGCAAAACATAACTGTTTAATCACACTTCAAAGCTTGCATTTGCATTTATTATTTTCAATTACATGTACATGGCATGCATTTTATAATGCACTACCCAAATTTACTATCACAGTAGTCAAATGGGACACATGCTTTTTCATGTTTTAGCTGAAGAGAATGCACAGGAAAGAGTATCTGCAGACACTGTCAAGATTAAAACCAGATTTAAACAGGCAGTTTTATCAATACATAAATAGCTAATAACTATAACTAAATAAATAAAATTGAGCTATACTCGCTGGCATAAAATGCATAGATTTAATAAATATATTTGTCATGGTGGTATCTCAAAAGAGAGTGGGAAAGCAGATTAACCTTTTCTTGAGCACAGTGTGTGTTGCAAACAGATTGTGAAAGGTAGTACATATTCATCTGGTGAATTCATATTATGTGTCAGAGTTTTTAAATTTATCTAATAGATATCCCAAAGGACATTAAATTTTCAGCTTGTTCCTCACAGATAATTGCAGCTATATTGTTGAATTCCTATGCTGATACATACGAATGGAATGGATTGTCCAGCTCTCTAATTTGTCTAAATCTCTCTGCTGGGCCTCTCTGCCTTTGAGGGAGTCATTATAAACCTGGGACCAAAAAAACCACCACAGATACTGTCTCTGGTCTGCTTCCACTCCCACTGACATTGTTAACAAAACTTATATTGATACACAGCAAAGCAGGATTTTGTCCTCTTGCAAAGAGGGATTCACTGAAATTCTTCAAGAGGAAAGCTTCTTGGCTGAAATTCACCAATGTGAACTGATCCTGTATAAGGTAAAGGTATTATTTAAGCCAAGGCTTCAAAGATTATTGCTTTGCTTTGAATAGAAACACATTTCATTCTTTATGTTTGTTATAGAACATCTTCTGATTTCAGTTATTTCACTCTAGATTCTGATTTATTTACATACACAGTAACTGCACTTCACCTGTTTTCTCCAAATTTTGATCTGCTCAAATATGACCACAGACTAAACCTGCTAGTACTTATCAGATTGTCTGTGGCAGGTGAGAGACTCTGAGAGTTATTATTTCTATCATGAGGGATTGGATAACAAAATTTTAGTAATTTGAAAACAGGTTAAAAATAATAATGAACGCACTAAGATCTGACAAGGTATTACTGAACATGCAGCTTAAAGAGAATGCCACAGGTTCCAACACAAATAAGAGTGTTATCTGGCCAGGAGGCTCAACTATTGCTGCTTAATGTGTCTGATATAACACATAGAACTGAATTACAGTGCTGACAAAAAATCTGTTTTTTATTTAAACTGGACTACTTCTCTAAATATCCTGTGTGTTGCACAGTCAATAAGAATTAGTCAATAAAAAGTCAAATATTTATGTAGAATATTACAACTGCCTTCTCTTACAGAAAGACATCATTCAGTGTTCTAGTATTCCAAATTACAGAAATGCTTCTGGTTTTCTGCTTCTGTTTAAAGGTAGAAATATCTCTTTCTCCTCGCCATCTATTTAAAATTTTACAAATATTTTCCACTTTGTTGATCTACTCTTCTCCTTCTATTTTTGTTTTCCTGATTGGTTTTATTCTACAGGTGTTTTTTTCCCTTCTACTACATTGCCTTTGCTGGATATTTTCCTCTACAGCTTTATCACTTCTTTGTTTTTATTCTTTCTCACTTGTCCTGTTGTATAGTTTTGGAAATTGCCATTAATGAATATTAACAAGTATAGCAGAGCAGAACATCCATATCAATTATTAATTTCTTGATGATGCCCTCAGTTCTGCAAAAAATTCTGTAGCATAGTTAATTAAGAGCCCATAATGACTAGAAATTTTCTTCCATTCTATTGACTGCTGCCTGAAAAGGCAGGGATTAATGGCACCTACAGGAACAGCAGAGACAGGAGAATTTTAAAAAGGTAATTTCACTGGTTTTGCTTGTTGAGCTGTTTAGTTGGGGGGGTGTTTATATTGTTTTGTTTGTTTTTCTGTTTGGGGTTTTTTTTTATTCCCAGTGGCTGCTCTTTTACTTTGTGTTCCTCTATAAGTGGTTAAAACTAGATCATGTACCTCAACTCGGAGACAAGTTCAAAAGTAGCTAGGAGGGACAGTTACTAAAGTTTATGTAATGAGAGAAGTAGCTGAAGGGATAAGATTTGGAATGGACAAAACCACAAATTTAAGCTGAAGATAGATAGCTACAAAACACAAGTTAAAAGAGCTAGATGGAGAGAAACAGGAAAGACAAAGATCTACCTGAAGCACCAGAATGCCTGTCCATATAATGGATTACATTTGCCAAATGGCTTGGCTTGAGATTTTCTTCTCCAGTTTTAAACACTACACCATTAATCAGTCCAATATCAATCTAAACTCCAGATGGTCTTTCACCTTTCACTGCACACATTTCTTATTTTTTGAGAGGACTATGGCTCAAGTTCTCTAATAGTAATTAAGTTAAACTTAAAACGATAGGAAAGAAAGCTCAAGGGTGAGACATTCTAAGACCTTTAGAGTGACACAAGCTTTCATCTTTCAAACTGCAGCCTCAGGTTCTAGTTCTATTTTTGGGGAGAAACAAAGCACCCTTTCCATAGATGCATTTTATGGCAATTGCCAATTCAAGGCTCAATGATAATGAAAATAAGCCTACAATGCAAGACCCAGGGGTAAAGCTTCTCAAGTTAGGTGCAAGTGAGCAGGCACATTCACATAGCAGATGAGAAGCAAGATAGCTGTCCTTACTTGGTTGCATCACTTTCAGACCAATGCATCTGACATTTCTGTTACAGTGTGTGATGCTGCACTGCCCATGCTGGCATATCCTAACAGTCAGGAGTCCTGAGTTTGGATTAGTTAAAGAGCTATGCCTCTACCACAATAACAAATTTTCAAGAACACTATGTATTGCCTAACAAGCACTGGATAATTGCTATTCAATGCATGGGAAGACAGATGTACACAAGGACAGTAGGAAACAGAAGCAACAAAGGGAGAAACTGAAGACAGAGAGATGGACAGATATGAACTCCTGCACACTGCATATGGGCAATAGTCTACATCAACATGGAAATTATCTAACTTCATTAACTTCCTCCTATGTCCAAGCCATATGTCTTACCCCTCAGAGGACTCTATAGGACAGTATTGTTGTCAAAAGACTAAAGACAAAATAAGTACAGTTCTGAGTATATTGTACACTCCTGGGGATGACACACTGTCACAAAACAAGTGGAAGTGATAGTGTTAAGCCTTAACGTTGGAGTGGCTAATGGGCTGCTCAGCCTCAGAATGGATCTGAGATTAGTCGTGGACATTCACTTACAGGACTGTTGGTCTGGCAGATTTAATCAGCCTTAGGTTCACTATTAAGAAAATAAAGGATTTTCTCTGTATTGAGAAATTTTCAAGTTTCTTTCTATCTTTTGGCTCTTTTCCAATCAAGTACCTTGTAAATCTTGTTTCTGGACTTTATGTCTCTTAGTGAAAAAAGAATCAACAAATCCAAGAACCTGCAAGTTTCTTTCTCTAGGTATCTTCTTAATTTCCTTAGTTATGAACCTTAGTATGAGTTCCTCAGGAAATTTTTATATCTTATTTGAACTGCAGTTGTAAAGAGTCTGTATATCACTTAGAAACGCTAAAAAAGCTCCTACAGTCCATTGTACTGTAAAAAGTCTGAAGAATTTACCAGCACACAAGTTAGAGGTATAAAGAAGGAAAACAAGACAGAATCAAAGACCATAGAGGAAATTAAAACAATCCCCCAGAAATATAGTCAAAGAATGTGAACTATTGTTACAGCAAACTGTAGCAAGAATCATAAACATTTTGAGTACATTTTTGTAGATCCTGACTACATACAAAGTACCGGTTTTCAGACAGTCATCTTTCAATGACTCCACTTGCTATATTTAGAAATATTTCAAAAAAGAGAGATCACAATTAAACTAATCCCAGTGTCATAGGTGCTGGCTCTTCAAGGTTCAGCTTCATATGCTTGGTAGATACTTCTACTGAGATATCCAATGAATAAGAAAATTCATTAAGTCAGAGGGCTCGGTCTTTTGAAAGTGGAGTGATGAAATAGCTAAAAGTACATCTTGACCATCACATTGGTCTTCAACGATAACTGATCTGAGTGCCTAGGTATTACCATTGCCTAAAATGGGATAAAAGATCTTTTGAGACAATATATAAAGTAGAGAGTTAGTCTTTAAGGAAAAAGATTTCAGGTGCTACAATGCATAAGTGCAGACCCCAGTATAGGGTCTAATGAATTTTTAACTCTAATTAATTATCATGTTTAACGGATATATCCAACCACAGAATCATCTACCCGCAGAACCTCCCCAGGTCTGCCCTTTTGGGACTTCTCCAAATGTTTTGGGCCCTCTATCTTGCTTTGACTACAACCACATCTTCCAGGTGCTTGTGTCCCAAACAAGTCGTCCTTGCTGAAATCTTTTCCTTGAAAAGAACAGTAAACAAAATTTCAAAAATGTGGCACAAATCATGAGAAAGGGGATTAGAAACCATTAACTGCTACCTTAAGTGTAAGGAACTACACAGGTATATTAAAATCTACAAATATATAAAAATCTTAAGGCATCATTACTTTCAAATTCCATACGAGGCTTTAACATACACCTATGTGCTCAAACATCTTTAATAGGATGTCTGTTAGTTATTTTCTTATCCTGAACTGAATGAGAGACTAAGAAAATAATAATATAATAACAAAAGATATTCCAATGTGTTATGATTCTTTTTGCAAAATTAATTTTTTTCAAGATTTATAAACATTTTTACCAATATCTTCAAAAGGACAACCCAAATAAAATTTAAATAATAATATGTAAATGTTAACATTGAAACTAATCTCAAAGTAACTGGGTAAAACAGAATGAAAATACTTCAAAAACCCCATAAATTTTATTAACAACTGCTTAACTTCCTGTTTAATGTTATTCTTGTTATTTGATCCTTTCATTCTTGTCACACATACATCTACAAGTATTTGCACTCCTGTGAACACAACATCCTGATCACTAGAAAGAGACCCACACAGCCAAGGCCTGGCTGTACTTGCTTCCTGAGTTCCTCCAGTGGTCTTTCAGCGTCTGCTGTTCCCATCTTTTTCCTTGCAGCAGCCTCTAATCTTTATTCTACAGGGACCTGATAGCTTCTCTGCTCAGTCAGCTAGGTTGTCCACAGATTGCTCATCCATGAATAGGGACACACATGAATCAATCACTGCATTTGTACAGGAAGAGGACATTATAGTAAATTGCACACAGACAGTAAAACCCTCTAAATGATCATATATTACCAGTATAATCTCAACAGCACAGAAAACTTGCCTTAAAGAACTTGTATCTATACAGGAATACCTACCAAGGTGTGCCCCTTATGTCTTTTTAGACTGGATGTTCTCTGCTGTTTGTTTTTGGTTTTGTTTTTGTTTTTTTCAAATTGTAGTTTGTTTTTCTTTTCCTAAGCATAAAGGAGGAATTTTGTGTACCTTTTGTTTAAAAAGTAACTTTAAGTTAACTTACTTTTCTGGTTTTCTGTTTTCAGTATTCCTCAATGCTGAAAGATGGGGTCTGTATCATCCATATCCTCACATCTGTCCTTCTTACAGTAGAAAATTGTGGAATGGCAGCTATGACCTGAAACTGATGAATAGAGTCAATATAAGGTTTTGAACCATCTTTATTTTTTCAGATCCTTATCATGCAAGGGTATTTTGGTCTTATCCAAGTATGTATATCATGAAATCCACCAGCTTATGAAAATGTTTACTAGCATTTATTTCCTGTTTTGATATTAAAATTTGCTCCATTTGTTGAGTTCACCATTTTAAAAAGGGTTATAGATCTCCCCAGACATGCTTTTTAATATGTCCAAATTCTGTCCCTAGGAATGTAAATTTACCCCAACTTTTATTTTCGCTAGAATAAACAAGACCTGTCTATTTTCTCAGATTTTTTTTTACATTGAAAAGTCCATCCAACAAATCAGCCTTTGTCTTTTATTCCTTAGGGCTGTTTTTATAAAATACAGCAAAATCATTGAGTATTTGTCATGGCTTTCAGTACAGTAATGAACTGAAATGTGAAGAGATACCATATTCTCTGTAAATTATCTGTGTGTAGTGAATTGGATTTCTGTCTGAGCCTTGAAATTTTTTCTTGGTAATATATGAGGGTTACTTCTTTATGACAACTTATGTGGTGAAAATTAGCAGAAGCCACGTGGCTGCAATTGTCACACATCCTTTTTATACTTTTTTTTGGCCCTCATATCTGCAGTAAGTCAAGGACAAGAGATAGATCATTATATTGATTTTAAAAATCTGAAAAAATGAATTAATAAGCTTAAGAAAACTTTGTGCTGTCTGAATTGAACTCTCTTATTTGAAATCATCAGTTGTTCAGTGCTGGAACTCACTGCAGTGAGTAGAGGATAACAACAGAAGCAGGTTGTTGGCTATGTAAGACTGAGCAGCTCAAGTCACCGGAGCTTCACAGTAGAGTTTTCCCTCTCCCATTTAATAATTAAAGTCATCTTTCTTTCCTAACCTATTCTTTTCTCCCAGCTGTACAAAGTGTTAGCAAGAGGCCTCATGCTATTTAAATTCTGGTTAAATTCAATTTCGAGGATGAGTGGCATGTTGACCACCAAATAGCTCTTAACCGATGATGAATTTTTTCACCATCTGATATCATATATGTCTTTCACAGAGATCATGGGACAGTGAACTTCCAGTACAACTGATAGCACTGAGAGAGCAAGCAATATTATCAGCAGAAAGTACATGTTTTATTATACCAGAAGCTCTTTATTTTTAATCAGTAGTATTTTCAATGACATTTAGGCGATGCATTATACATTCACAGCTATGTGAAGAAACCATGCAAAGCATATTAAACAGACTTTCCAAAGAAGGCAAAGGAATTTAGATGCTAAATTCCCACTAAAATTGACTGAATGAAAGCACCTAATTCATTTATACTTTTTGAAAACTTCAGATCAAATAAAGCATTTCAGATACAAACATTAACTGGAATTACTTTGCTTTATGTTGATTTCTTTGGCAAATGAAAATTTTTGAAATAATTGTGCTAAAAGAGCAATATAATTATGCATATTAATCAAAATTAAAATGAACAGGGTTATAGATAGATGTTGCCATATTTAAGATTTATTTTTTATTTATTTTTATTTTTATTTTATTTAAAAATTCAGTATAATTAAAGTTTAAAGTAATGCAGCAAGTTCTGTTCCTATTGTAATGTTTAATACACATTTTATATATCACACTACTCAGAAAAAGTCTTGTGAAAGACTGCTTTTTATAGAATCAGGGTACACTTCCCTGGACTGGACTTGCTGTCTATCCCATGCAAAATTCTGGTGGGTACTACTGAACAGAGAGTAGGTTTTAACATCATCTGGGCAAAACAGAAGCGTTAAGAAAACTCATTCAAAACTCAGCTCATAAGGAAGTATAGGATTTTGGGAACATTAATACCAGGTGTTAGGTCTTGTATGCTACTCCATTAAACTAAGATTTTTATGGCCTGATTTAAGCTTTTCTTTCCAATTTGAACTTACCTTACGAATGGATCCCTATGCCTGAATTGTTTTTTTGCACAAATCAATAAATTAATTGAAAGTATACAAAGCTTTGAATAAAATAATAAACTCACTTTGATTTAAAAAATGTTAAATCATTTAATATTCACAAGAGTAGTTTTCAGTAATTTCAATCTTTATAAAACACATTAATTGACAACAGTTATGCACTACTTGAACAGTATTTCTGGCTGTAAACTCTAATAAGCCTTGCCATGGCCAAGACAGCTATGGTGAGAATGGGAGCTAACTGGGAGTGTAGCAGCTGACTGTCAGATCACAGGGCATGAGCAACACAGTGGATACTCTGTGAAGGCTACTCTGATTAGAAAATGTCTTAGGTAAATAAGTGTATGTCCAAAAAAAAAAAAAAGCAATTCTGAAATTTTTCAGCATTCTCAAAATACAATCCTTCAGAATCTCCTCTGCTTGTGATTTGGCTGATCTTACTAATCCCTGTATTCCTTCTAACATCTTCTTGCCATCCCTACCCAATAGTACACTAAGTGTTTTTGATTTTGCATTTATTACATGATCTAGGAATATAGTAATTGCTTCAAAAATGTCCATTAAGTTACTACAGTTTTGTATTTTTAGAGACTTTGAGTACTGCAAATAATGTAGAAATTTTCTTGAGCAAATATGTAAATGTTTAAAGTAAATTATTGACAGACCAAGACATAAGAAATAATGTCAATTCAGGATCCAATAAAGGTAAAATAAAATCAAACCAAACAAACACTAAAGCTAAAATTAAAAAGATACATGTCAACAAAAATCACAGATACTTCCTGAAGTCTCCTCCTCTTTCCCTCCATTGTGGTGGTTTATCTCAATGAGATTTATTCCTCAATCGTTGTTCTGAATACAGACTTACTAGAGCTCAGTTACTAGACAGCACTAACTCATAACAGCAATAAGCTCACTGCTATTATGACTACGTGACTAATGTGTCTGTTCTGGAGCAGGCAGAGGTCACCAGCATTGAGGCCATGCTGCTGAGAACGCAGCTGCGCTGGGCTGGGCACATCTCCAGGATGGAGGATCACCGCCTCCCTAAGATTGTGCTCTATGGTGAGCTTGCCACCAGCTGCTGCAAGAGAGGAGCCCCAAAGAGGAGATACAAGGACTCCCTCAAACAACACCTCAGTCTTGGCCATATTGAACACCATCAATGGTCCACTCTGGCCTCCAATCGGGAGGCATGGAGGCACACCATCTATAACGCTGCTGCTTCCTTTGAGAGCGCATGCAGGATCAGTCTGGAAGAAAAAAGACAGCACAGAAAGAACCGTGCCTCGCCAATACAGCCTGTGGAGACTTTCCACTGTGCCTTTTGCGACCAGACTTGCCTATCACGCACTGGCTTTTTAGCCACCAGCGCGCTTGTAGCAATCGTGGGTAGAGCCCTTCCCAAATCTTTGTTTGCAAAGCCTAGCCATGATGATTACCCATCTGTCTGCAACTCATACATCTCCATTCTCACAGATATTTTGATCTTATGGACCTGATCCATCATTTTCATCATTAACCACTTGGAAAAGTAGAATTAGACATACTTTTAGGAAAAAAAAGGAGTATTTCAGTGTTAAAGTTTTCTGCATTTGGCTGACTTTAGCTGGGATTTAGATTTAGAGAACCTAAACTGCAAGATCCAACATCCCCATGACAGTTCTTTAAAAGCTGCAGTTTTGATCCTCAAAGAGTAAAAGTAACAAGCAAAGATAAAATGCCATATGAGCTGGCACAGTGCCTTATCTCATTGAAAAGAAGAATCACCTTAGTCTTTTCTTCTCCTCCAAACTGCTAATGATACACATCAATCCTTCAAGATGGATGCTAGATCAGTAGCAATTTCACAGTGAAAGAAATTGCTGCAAAGCTCAAGGGGACAGTCACTCTGTGGGGAGAAAAGGAATGAGGATGTCATAGTTCAATGTCAGCTGGCAATAAAAGACCACGTGGCCACTCGTTCACTCTCCTCAACCCTAGCAGGACCAGGGGAAGAGAGTTGGAAAGATAAAAGTTAGAGAACTCATGGGCTGAGATAAGAACAGTTTAATAATTGAAATATAATATCATAGTAATAATGTAATGAAAAGGAAAATAAATAAACAAAAAACAAACAAACAAAAAACCCAATTACTCATCACAAACCAACCAACACCCAGCCAGTCCCCAAGCAGCAGCCCCCAGAAACCCTTCTCCTTGTGCACATAAACAGTGAATATCCCTTTGTTCAGTTGGGGGCAGCTGTCCTGGCTGTGTCCCCACACAACTCCTTGCAGACTCCCAGCCTGCTCACTGGCAGAGGGTGTGAGAAGCAGAAGAGATCTTGACTCTGTGTAAGTCCTAGTCAGCCACAGCTAAAGCAATGATGTGTTGATAACACGGCTTTTATCACAAATCCAAAACACAGCCCCATACCAGCTACTATGAAGAAAATTAACTCTACCCCAGCGCAGAGGACAAGATCTCAAAACAAGCTTACTCCTGTATTAATAAGAAACCTCTGTGAACCTCATAGTCAGGAACACAGCCATTATGTTATCAAATGTTTTCCCTATTTTGAGTGAACATTGCTTCTTCACAGAAAGTACATTGATATGATAATATGCCTGGCAGTTACTACTCAGGATCTTTAAACAACATAAAGCAATGACATTTCATTCTACCTTTCCTCCCAGGCAACTGAGTTGGAAATCTTGACAGCTGGAGAAAATTATTTGCCTTTATTCTACAAAATTTTCAGAACATGTTGTGATGAGCTTGGAAAAGGTCAGACATTGCTAAAAAGTACTGATATACAAGAGTCAGCTGGTTTATAGTTATCTTTATTTACACTCCTTTGGTCTAAGATCATATACTAGGAGAGATTTTTCTTCCTACATTGTCTTGCTCTATGACTTGTCAGAAAATGTGAGCATAATCCCACTCGCACTTTGTAAACAGAGTTTAATTCTGTTTTCAATGGAGTTATACAGCAAAGAAATCAGTAATCCTGAATGAGGCATTCAGTCACTGTCATTATTTTTCTGGGCCTTCAGCTTCTAGTCTTTTTATTTTGTGACAAAAGTTAGATTTTTAATGGGTGCGAACAAAAACACTTATTAAAACCTTGTGCTTTTTCTCTAAAAACTATTTCCATCCTGTTAATATTCCTTTGATTTCTCTCTGTCCTGAGACAATGTTTGAGTAAAATGCCAATTCGCCCACTTTGACTGGAAAGTATGCTGAACAGCTGATCTTACAAGATTGTCCCTAAAAATGAGAGACAGCTGAGTCAATTTAGAAATAGACATATATCACCTGCTTTATTACTCTTCTCAGTGTGATTATAATTTTTATGAAATCATGTTGCAGAAACACTGACCTGATTGCAGCAGTGGCAGAAGTTCTAATATTTTGGTGTCTAAAGTCAGCGAAGCATTTAAACTTATCCATACTCTTTTATCAGCCATTTCAAGCTGAAAGGTGCTGGAAAATGTTAAGGGAAAAGAAAAACAAAATATAGTTTCATGTTATTTCTATCACTTCCTTATTTTTGCATAACTGTGTATTTTGTAGAATGAAATTACTTGTTTTGTTTTTTCTATACTCCAGCATAGGCTATGGTCAAAACCAGGATGTGAAGACCCTAGCAAAACCAAACATCAAAAATAAGATTTATAGTCAAGAAAGAGAAACTTGCATATCAATAACATTTGCAAATATATGAACACTTCTCAATATACTTGATCTCTGCCCAGGTATCCTAGCCACCATCCTGAGAGTTACCAACATCTTCACATGTGCTGGATTTTACTGCATATATTCAAAAGAACGGATTTTCTTCCCATTTTGTCTTGGTCCTCCTTCACTGATTTCACTAAGCACATACAGAGACAGAAATTAAATGAGACCACAGGTGAGTTTTATGCTTATTTCTCTGAAAGAAATTACTTCTTTTCAACATGATGTGCATTGTAGGGATTTTCCTTGCTAAGAATCTACTTTCAAATTAAACTGAGGCAGAAAATTCAAGTAGTTAAGAGTCACTGTTATTATAATATTGCAAACTCTAAACTTTGAAGCATCTTATCAGTCCAAATTATATGATCATTGGTGATGGGAGAAATGGCAAATTTAAAATATTTAGTTATAGTAATTTTTCTTAAGTATCTTATTTCAAAGCTTTTTAGTCATGTTTTCAAGGTTCAACCTGTAAGCCTGAGACACATTTCTACACATTTCTTACAACAGAGCTGAAGAACAGCAGTATTGGATTATCTATGATACATTCATGAAGATTTGTACCTCAGCAATTGTATTCTTCAACAAGAAAAAAATTTTCTTACATTTATAGCTTTTTTGTAAGTAGTTCCTATACTGTGTCTTGACTTCTGAATTGTCAGATGGTCTCTGCACAGCGGATTTAGCATAAAGGCCCTGCTCAGAGGGAACTAAAGGATTTCATGGGAATCAGGGAGAGGGAGGATCAAAGGATGTCCTGCTAAACACATTATTGTCTTCTCACCCATTGTTTGTCTTCTGCAATGGCAGCTATCTGCCTTAGAAGGAGAAGACCAGGATACTATAACTCTGGGAAGCAGCTGTGGAGCCTTAAGGCTTGTTCACACATCCCCCTCTGACTGCAGCTGTGCAGGCAAAAATATAGTTTTGTTCCAGCCTGCCTCCAGCCGCCAACATTTTAACCTTCCCAGCTTCCTTTGAACTGAAGCTTAACAGAGAAGGTTCAGATGAGTTGCCGATTTCTAGCGGCAGTAACCTATGGGTGAAAGGACAGTGACAGAGCTGGTAGGAGAGTGGGAACAGAAACTTCTGCAGGCAGAGTAAAATGATGTGTCAACAGCCTTACTAAAGAGGGATTTCTCCACCTCTTTGAAGTTTGCTTCACCACTAAGGCTAAGAGCTTGTCTCTGTTACTTCATTTATGTCTTGTGATTCACCATGGGTAAATTAAAGCAGAAACAAACAAACAAAAAAAGTAGTATTTTCCAATGTTTTTAATTAAAGGTTTGCCAAACAAGTATTTAAGTGTATGCTTTTGGATGCTAGTATGACAATATCTGGATCTTATAATATCATTCATCCTATGGAAGTTTTCATCTGCTGTCATGGGAACTTTGTATGGCTGGATTTTAGTGAAGTCTTTACTTGCTCCTTTCAAATGTTCTATAAGTATTCAATTTTTAAATACTTTGAAAACATAAGCTTTTTAACTTTTGTGAGATAGTAGATAGAAAATAAATTGGTTATCTAAATACATAAAATCTGTGATTATAAATACATTAACATATTTTTATTTCAAAATGTAATGGAAGGAATTAATTTTGGCATTAAATACCAGGAATACAATAATCCCATTCTTTCAAAACCTGAAATAATCCACTCAGCACCAGCAACTTATTAAAGGGGAATGAGTTTGAAAATAATTAGTATCCTCCAGATTTCTCTGTGAATTCAGTTCCTTAATGCTTGTACCCATTGATTTGAACTGAGTTCAACAGTGAAGAAGCTTTGTTATTTATGAACAGCAGTTAGTACTATACGTTGCCCTTTCTCTCAAAAAAAGCCAATAATCCAGCACAACTCTGTTTAGGAATGTATAAAGGATTTACTTTGACTGTTTTATGAGACAGTTGCCTCCAACTAATTTGTATAGACATTGGAATCTCTCACAGGACCAATGCACAGACAATCAATAATTAACTTTGTCAAGTGGCTTGCAGCCATAACCAATTATGTTACTATGCAGACATTTTCATCCTCTTACAAGTAAAAAAAAAGGAAAGATGCTATAATAATGGAAAGCTGAGAAAGTAAATAGAATTCTTTACTAACATGATAAACAACCTATTCCTTATTTAACTGACTTTCATCTTCAGCAATCATCAATACTCTGAAGGAAGATAAACAGGACTTAAATACCTACTGTCTACCTGATCTGGTTTTCTGTAACACTGATTTTTCCATGAATTCCTTCCCTCCCCCCAGCTTTTCTTTATCTTTCATTAGCTTTGTGTTTATCAGATGTGACACACACATTTGTCTCTCATGTTAAGGTTAAAACTCCACACAACTGGCAAAATAAAATTAATTACTTTTGGCTACATAGTCTAACCCTGCCCATGTCACTAATCACTCTGCTACAGACAAAACAACAAAGATCAGCAGGACTCATTACAGATTCTCTATTGCAATTAAAATCATTTGGGTACCAGACACAGTCTTGCCTGCCTGACTCATATGGTATGACTGTCATCTGAGCTGTCATGTGGGTATGAGCTTCCACAGCTCAAGTAAATAAGACTTCATCCTGTAGTTACTTTGGTGATTCTCCTACTGGCTGATGAGATCTTTCCTGAAGATATTAACACATGCACTCACACTTGCTGTAGCAGCCATATTTCCATGAATGATGATAGACATGAGAGATGCAATTAATATGTGGTCCTATTTAATCAGTTGTATAACAAGGCTGATACAGTTGGACCTAGAGGGCCATATTAGCAGAGAGCTGTTATCTGCTGCAGCAGGGCTCTTGCTGTGTACCTGTGTGTGTGTGTGTGTGTGTGTGTGCGTGTGTGCGTGTGCGTGCGCGTGTGTGTGTGTGTGATTCTGCCTAGCTCAAAGCCCAAGTACCACTCTACTTGTGTGCTGTGCCTGTGTTTTCTCTCAAGAGGAATCAGTCCCCATCCTTTCAGTGCCATCACGATCTGGGTTATCACAGACAACCATGGCTTGACTGAGCTTGTTTGCTTATATTTTCTGTGTGTTGATCTGTCCATGGATATTTAAGCCTCAAATTATCCCCACGCTTGTAAATTATAAATGCTTAGTGTCTTTCTTGCCACAGTGCTAAGTGAAGTCTTTCTAGTGCTGACGTATTAAATACAAAACTTTAACTTGAGACTAAACCAGACTGTGTAAATCATACTTTTTTTCTTGACTGACACAGCTGGTCAACAAGAGATTTCTTCAGTATCCAGGCTTAATAAATGCTCTTCCTTTTCAAAAATGTAGTGCTTTCCTCAAAATCAACTCTAAAGTTACATGGGCACAAATGGTAGTAGAAAAAAACAGCATTATTTCATAATGTTGAAAGGAACATATGACCATATGAGGTTTATGTAATTCACCCACACATTAACCAAAAAGATCTTGGGTTTGGCCAAGAAGGAGATAATTTCTCCCATAGCAGTCCTCATAGTGGTGAGCTTGGTATCTGTAGCTAGAAAGGTGTTGACACACAAGTGTTTTGGGCACTGCTGCACACTTCTTCCACAGCATCAAGGCTGTCTCTCCAACATTTCTCCCAGCAGTAGGATGGGAGTGTGCAAGAACTTGGGAGGGCACACAACCAGGACAACTGATGAAAGCTGACCAAAGGGATATTCCATACCATATGAAGCCTGATCAGCAATAAAAGCTCAGAGAAAGCGCAAGATAAGGGCAGGGGGTG
>VXBX01008690.1:0-11345 GCA_013400415.1 Scytalopus superciliaris | reverse complement strand
TGGCAGGGAAGGGGGAGGGAGGAGGGAAGAAGGTAGGTGTGTGTTTTGTTATTATGATGTTTGTCTTCCAGAGTAACTGCTGCATGTACTTAAGCTCTATTTCCTGCAAAGTGGCCAGGTATTGTCTGCTCAGGGGAAGTAGAGAAAAATTCTTTCACTTTCCTTTGTCTTTGTGTGCAGAATTTGCTTTTTCTTTATTATAAACTGCCTTTTTTGACCCATGAGTTTTTTCCGTCTTATTTTCTTCCTACCCTCTTGCCGAGAAGGGAAGTGAAAGGAGAGCTTGGTGGGCACCTGGCATCCAGCCAAGGTCCTCCCACCACAATATACAATCAGAGAAATTTGAAGGGAAAAAATATTTAAACATCCAGTCAAGCTTATAATTTCGTTCTCCCTCTACTTTTGTCTCTGCTTTTGTCATTCCCATTTCTTAAAGTGTTTCAGGATGTAAAATTGTCATATTTATTTCCTATGATGCACATCTAATTACATTTTCAGATCTCTTGCTATCTTTTAAAGGCAACAGGCCAGATTATCCACGGAATAAAAGGGCCTTGTAAAATTGAAGTGCATTTGCTACTTTAGCCAAGTAAACTGAATGCTTTACTGAACCTCAGTTTTGGAACCATCATTCCAGGTGGCTTTTATAAATTAATTCTTCAGTTTTGAGTGATAGTTTTGCAGGAGCCACAAGTGATCTTTAATATCTATTAATGAATAGTACTTTTAAAATTGTAACTTTAGGGATTTTCTTTTTTATTTTTTTGGATCACTATCTAGAATAATGGATACTCAGGATGATTTTCCAGTCTTTTAACTCAACAATTTTTTTACTTTCTTCTCTATTAGTACCATCTGAAAATAATCCATCTATTTTAATTTTCAGGTGAGCATGAATTCATCATAGTCTGTGTGTTTACTTAATTTCATTTTTCTTTCAAAGAGGTTTATTTATGAGTGTAGGCTTTTCTAGTTGTAGGCTGATAATATTAATCTTGTCATCTGCTGCATTATCATATAGTCATGACTTTCTGTTTTGGATATAAGTGTTCATTACTTCACACATTTTCTTTTCCCCTATTATCTCCTTCCATATTTTAAAATTCAAACATACACTCATAACAAGAACAACAACAAACTAACAAAAATCAAAACAAAACCCAAATAAACAAAAAATAATATCTGAAAATACAAATATCAAAAGCATTAATGAGCAAAATCTGTCTAAATTTTGCAACACAAAAAATAGCAAAATTTAAACAAAAAATATTTAGACACACAAAGAAGTTTAGATAACAAACAACAACAACAACAACAAGACTGAGTGGCTTGTGATGGAAATATAGAGATATGAACACAGAGAGACTCAATTTCATAGCAAAAGAAAAGCTCATAGTGTTGAAACTACCAGCCAATGCAGTATGAAACAAGGCTGTCCTTGTTTGGTATTAGTATGTGCTTCTACCAAATATGTGAAACTATATGTAATATAATGGGGGGAAAAATTGAATACCCAGCACTTTGGCATAGTGTAGACTTGGTGTAGACCTCACCAAAACCTTCCATCAGACCTCGGGCTTCACAGAATTACAAAGCCAAACATCAGTGCTGTGAGCAAAGTCAATATACCACTTTGACTTTCCTGAGCTGACATAGCTCTCCTGTAATGGGAAAGCAACCCTAACTGTACTACTGTGGGTAAATATAACACTGTACCATTTTGAGTGAGACTGTGATCCTGTGTACATGTTCAAAGAAGAGGAACTATCACAGTAGCTATGGGCTCCTGGAGGCTGTCTTGATTTCCCCAGTGTCTTCTCTGGTTTGGGAAACCTCCTCTGCACTGCACTGAGGTGTTCTGCTGTGAATTCTGCCAGCACCAGAGCTGCTTACCTAAGACTGAGTTTCTCTGACCCCTGGGAAGCAGTGGGCAGCAGCCCATTGCAGTGTTTCATGCATTATTTTGTTCATGACCCTTAGATCCTACAACGCTAATTAACTCAGTAAGACAGACAAAAATAACAGAACGAAGTAAAAGCAGACAAGCAATTTTATCACATCCTGTGTGCGGATGAGTGACTCATCCTGAGGTAAGTCTGTTTTCCTCATCCAGATGTGAATTAAGGTTATGAAAATCTTCAGGAGTAACAAGCATTCTCAGTCCAGATATTCAAATGCTTAGGTAACTGTGCACTGCATGGATCGTCATAAACATATAGAATTACTCCCAGATCAGGCAGAATAAATCCTGTAGAGCAGCTCTCACTGATAATATTACAGGTTAAGAGTATAGTGTACAACAGTATGTTTTAATAGTCAAATAAATACCAAAATTACTTACATATTCCTAAGAGATATTTACATTACTTACAATTCACACTTGTCATAAGTCTGTTCTAAAATGACCTGATAATAGACAAAGACTTGTTTCATGTTATGGAAACCTATTTTTTGGCTGTGTGTTGAAAAATAATACTCAGCCCTTGATATTGCCCTTAAAGAAGATGAAACACTAAACCGTAGCTTTTTAAAAAAACCCAGCAAAAATAAAAAGCCAAAACCCCCAAATCAGACCAACCAACCAACCAAAATCAACCAACCAACAAACAAACAAAAAAAAAACTAAAACCCTCCAAAAAACTTCAAACGAAAAACAACCGTAGTGCATCTGTAGTCATGGAATTAGACTATAGAAAATATACGTTTATAGCACCTCTGTGATATTTCTATGATATATGCCTTCTTGTTTGTTTCATTGTCACAGTAAAAATTTAACCCCTGCCCCACAAAAAATGTAGTGAAATAATATTCTTTAGTGTCACAGTGCAATGACAAAAAAACTTCACAATTCTGCTGTAGGAAATGATGAGACAAAATGTTCTGGTGTGGTAATATGGTTGGCGACGTGACAGGAAAGCCAAAGGAATTTTGGTGTGTAGTTTGTAGACAACTCAATTTCAGCAGTAGAGGGCCAGGCTCCTTATTTAAATTTTGTGTCTGTATTTATGATATGTAATTCATAGACTGTAGATTACTCAGAGGTTCTTTTTTGCCTACTATTGAAGTTTACTACCGTGCCAAAAAGGGATAAATTGTATATGGCACTCACTGAATTAAGTATAACGGAAGAGATATGTTACTCCATACTTTTATGAATCACAGTTACAACAGTGTATTTCCAATTTGTAGGTACATTATTTCTAAGAAAATTAGATTTCCTATTTCAACTAATGGTTTAGTTATATAATGTCCTCGATTTTAAGTATCTCTGGTTCCAGCCCATCAATTCCTCCCATCTTATTAATATTTAAATTCAATAACAGTTTTAATACTATTGATTTGTGAACTTTCCATATTTTAAATTGACTCTCTTGTGAAGATTTAAATTACATCCTTTCTCTTCTCTATTTTCATTCCAGACTAATGCTTCCATGGGAACATGAGAGAGGAAACAGAAGCATCTGCAAAAGCACAGAGATTTCTGTCTATGGAATTCTTCTCCAGTACATGGATGAAATACAGAATAATTTATCTTCATTATTTTTATGCATTATTATAATCATAAAGTAATTATTTTTACATCTTCCCTGATAGATCTGATTTGCTTCATCTGTTTAGGTATGTGAAAGCAAAGTGAATAAAAATAAAAACTCCTGTAAAAAATGTGGCAAGGGACTCTAGTACTTTCACTACTTATCTTTAGGTCCATCAGCACTCCTAAAAGCCATGTTATTCAAGAGTAATGTAATTATACAAATTTCATGTGTTTTCAGTACTATTTTGAGGTTTTAAATCTCTGAGATCTATTTACTCTTCTACTATTATACAAAATTCGATTTAGGAGTAGAGAAAACAAATCAGATTAAATAAATAACAATGAAGCTTTTGCATCACACTTAAGCTAAACTCTTTTGAAGATGAAAAAAATAGTCATATTTCTTTCTAAATTATTTTTTGTTTCACACACTTAATAATTTAAGAAGGGCACCTCTAAAGATTTTTTTTTTTCCCCTGCAGAACAGGCATAATTTAAGAACAAAATATTTTGATTTTGATTTTCATATACTGGTGGCCCAAGAAATCATTAATCAGATAGATTACAAATATGAAGTGTCTGCTCATGACAAATCTGTTTACATAGCTTGCAGAAAATAATATGCCAGAGTTTTAGTGCTTTTTGTATTCTAAACAAAAGAATATTATTAAAGTTGTAAAAGTCAAGAACCCCAAAGTTAGAAAATGCAACCTTTCTTTTCCTGCTGATACAGTAAACTTATACTACAGGCTCTAATTCTATATTTGCATAGTCTGTCTTTCTTGTTTCATCCAATGTACCATTATGGCCGTAGCTATAACTGACAAGTGCAAGGAATCAACAAAATCAAAATCAACTAAACAAAACCTAAACCCCCAAATCAGCTACTAAACCAGGGAGTCCAGTGCTGGGATGCAGCTCCTGGTGCCAGGGGCTCACAGAAGCTGCCCAGGGCCAGGGGTCATTGAGGCAATGGCAACAGAGATACACTTGAATAAATATTCCAGCAATTTCTGTCTGTGCCTTAGTACCATATTCCAGCATTTCAGATCTCAAGTTGAAATTGCACATGCATAGATTTTTGTTAGAAGTGTGAAAAGAGAATCGTACGTGTGAGCAAAACCCAAACTGTTTCCTCCTGCTACGAATCTCTGTGGTACAGAGCCCTATGTGGCTCTAAGTAGGAAGTTTTTCTCTTTCTTGTGAAATCCATGCCATTGTCCATTGTTGAAGAGAATGCAAGCAGTGCATGGGAGAGTTCAGAAATCCTCGGGCTTCCTCAGGGTGATGACCCGAAATGGACTGCAAGGATCCAGTCAGCTAAAATGAACTGGCTTTTGACTGATGTCTAAGAAAAACCAGGTCTGCACAAGGCCAGATGCAGCATCTGATGTCCAGCAGCTATACAAACAGGGAAGATTTCCTGTTCCCTCTAACTTTTTGTTAGGCCCTCAAGAAGATTCAAGGTATGGATCTGACCTGAGCCTGAAAGCCTGATCTGTGCGAGTTTTCATACTCTCTCAACTGCTGCTTGAAAGAGTCAAGTTACTTTTTTCTTCAATGGCACAGTCACTTTCATCCTAATCGGAGGCAGTGTGAGCATTGGGTAAATTAAGAAGGCCTGTGCTGTTTAGACAGACTGCTCCAAGCACTTCAGCGAGACTGTGCTGAATTAGTTTTGGCTGGCTGTGGTTCTAAAAGAACATTTGGAGACAGAATAATTTTTTAGCTCCAAGCTACAACATATAATTTATGCTTTTAATTTCAAATTCTAAAATGTGGCAGAAGAGGTAAGGCGGAAGTCAAAGCAAAGAGTTGGAGGGTGGGGATAAGGAGCAATTACTTGTCAAAAGACATAAAGCAAGGATATTGATCTGGCATTAATTGTGATCTTTTTTTTGTATTCTGAAGATGTAAATGTTTGTAACATCTCAGATTTTCCTTCAATTTGAGTGCAAGAGATAATTCAGATCAGATTCTGCTTGTGTCTCATTTTGCTACTGAAACATAAGTGAAAAAAACACTTTCTCACAAAACACTATATATCCTTATATTAAAACCACATACATGACTTTCCATACAAAATATTATTTTCAGTAGTGAATTAGAATTAAACATTGAGTTGAAGTCCTGACCTCACTGAAGTCAAATGCAGAACTCCGAGCAGAAAGTGACTGTTTCCATGTGAGGTGGAAGAGCTTCTAAAAGGAAAAAGCCTCAATGTAGACTACCTGAGAATCCTAGGGGCTGGAAAAACTATCTGATAGAGGTAACTCTCCCTAAAAGAAGGAGAAGATTCAGCCCTCATTTGCAGACAAGATGTATGATCTAATCATACACCTGTCTATGTCTCATAGATAGTCACAAAAACAGGTATGAAATAAAGACAAATCTTATGCTACATCATTACCTTGCATTCAGTAGATGGATGCACAGGGAAAGGAGATGCTTCTGAAGGGTTTATTTTTCATATTATTCATTATTATTTTTATTATACATTTATTTATGCATTTTGCATTTAATAAGAATTGGGTGAAACCACTTACCATAATAATCCCTCTATATATAAATTATTGTGGACACATCAGGATGCCTGTATGCATTTAGCACACCCCATGTATTTTCAACATTTCTTCTTTGGCAGTCTGAATCCCAGATGATTAGGAAAATAAAACACTACTCTTTAACTACTAATTTTATACACTTTACATATTGAAATGTAAAAGCATTGGGGTGCACAGGATTTACAGCTGAGAAGACTGAGGGACAAAACTGGAAAAAAGACTCAAAACCTTTGCAGCAATACCTGGATGAGCAAAGAAATTCTTGGGTTTCAGTGTTAAATTGATCCATTAAATCATCCTGCATTGTGCCTTTCGTTCATGAATATTTCTTCTCCATCCTCTAGGAGGAATTACAAGCATAAATCTTCTATGCACTGGAGAGAGAAAAGTCTTTCTTTCATCTTAGTGAATACACATCTGCTACCTTGTATTCAAACAGATTGATTCGTACTTTAAAGACTCATTATATTGCACTATACAAGAAAGTGTTTTATGCTTTGAGTTATATTTATGTGTTCTAGAGCATGTAACAAATAATATAAGGATATGAAATATTAATAACAGGAAATTTATTATACTTCCTACTTTTCAAAAAAGCATTTTTCAGTTTTTCTCATGATTTGTCTATCTCTTAAAAATTCAGAATTAGTCATTTCATGGTGGACAGATACAATTCTCAGACACAGGGACAGTAGCTCATATCTTCTTTGATTAATGGTATTAAGTATTGGTTTGGTATCAGTCAATGATATTAAATACCTGATCTGATTGATCCTAGTGTCAATTCAACAGTAGTTGTCATTAGTCTAAAGACTAACTATTTTTAGTGCAATAGTAAATATTTATAAACTTCACAGAGTCAGATATGTGGCACAATATTTAAACTTGAATGCCATTTTCCCTAACCCTTCTTTCTATTTTTTTTCTTTCTGTAGTTCTTATTTATACTTTTTTATGTAGTTCTTATTCATACTTTTTTATTTTCTTTATAATGTTTTTGAAAGCTGTCCTACATTCCTTGGCCATTTTATTAGCCATAGCTGGGCAAGAAATCTATGAGTTTCTCCACAAGAAGTCTACTTCAAAGTACAAACTTCCCATCAACTTCTGCTGGCCTGAGATCAGACACTACAACCATGTTTTCAAGCTGAACACAGGGAAGCAGAAGTCTATGTTACTGATGCACTCCCCAGAGCCAGTTGGGTGCCCAGACTCAATAATTTGCAAAATTCTAAGTGCCTGAGTTTTGTTCACTGACCACAACCTAACAAAATGCTCAGAAGTGCTTTAATGCATTTAAAAATGCTTTGGTGGCTCCCCGTGTACTTAAAATTATGCTTACATGCATGCTCACATATGCATCTGGTCTATCTTTAGTAAGGTAATGTCTGTGTCTACATTAGTTGTTCAATTTCCCTTGAGCCTTCAATGGAAAGGAAAAAAGAACTGACAAAGAGAGATTTAAGTCATAATTTAAGTTCCTAATTTATCCAACTCTGAAGAAGCATATCGCTGTTCCTCTATACATAGGAAGATTTGATGGACTAGCATATTAATGTTGATATCTAAGTACGTATCTTTTGCCATAGTTTTCAATATCCTGTAAGATCCGTGTTTTAGCAGTCTAGCTGAAAAACTGTGTGGGAGTGGAGAATAAGATATAGCATCATAGGATCTCTGAGTCCTACAGCTATGTGCAACTGTCTCCAGCTGTGGCTCAATTAGATAATTTTCAGAGATCACGCAACATTTGTCCAGTGTGTGTGTGTGGCCTTCATAATTCAAGTAAATTTCTGTTCCTTTTTTGCCTACACACAGAAAAATGGTCATTTTTTTCCAAAGTGATGTGTTCTTAATATAGTTGTCATTACTTTAAATGCTTTCATAATAATACTGCATTGTGGCAGGAAACAGAAAGGAGGCCAGAAAAGAACACTGGATGAAAAGCAGATGAATGAAAGATTCTGCTTTTCAAAAGATGGAACAAAGTTTCTTTTTCTCAACAAGTTAAACCAGCATCTCAATTCAAAGGAAATAAAAAAACCAACACAAGCATTGAAAAACCCCACCTGCTCTACCTTTTAATGTACCTATGATGGCTAGATGAGTACGTACAGGAAGGAAACAGTACTGCATTGGTGAGAAGCAAGAATTCATGTCCTGAGTACGGGTATAGCACATGATGTCTGTCCTACTGGTCTTTTTGTGACCTGTAACTTCACCCTCCCTGGGGCAGGGTAGCCTTTCCATGATATGCTTCCATCTGGAATGAAAGCTGTACAAAGATACTTCCTTCCTCTTTCCCTGCTGCTTGTGTCCAGCCTCTCTGTTGTAATTCACAGATCTCAGTTGCAGTGATGCAACTCTCTGTGTTGGGTTGTGCCGTAAGCCAAGTATGGAATAAGACTTGGAAAACCACTTCCAAAACACACTTGTTTAATTCAGGATATTTCACTGATCTGATCTACAGCCCATCCAGGTGCACGTTTAAGTGCACAGCCTCCTCAATTAGAAGCAGGGTATGTGCAAGAACCTCTGCAGCCAGCTTCACTCCTTGTGGAAAACAGTGCACAGCTACAGACTTTGGGGAAAAGACATTCAGAATCACTTAAATAGTCCCTGGTTTGTGCTGCAAGTCTGTCTGCTATTGGACTAGATGATCATTGTAGGTCCCTTGAAAGTGAAATAGCCTATTTTCTTCTATAGTAAATTCATGTCTGCAGAAATAGTACCCTTATTATTTCTTTGATAGTACCCTATCAAAAAATGCATTCATTAGATTATCAGTATGTAATTAGTTCTGTGGATTTATTTTCTTTTTCAAATCCATTTCTCTCTCTCCCTAAACCCGCATTAAGAAGAATGCAACATATTTGAGACAGCTGTAGTCATAAAATCAGATTCTCCTGGGGTTAGGGCAGCCAAAATTTTGAAGTGTTTTCTAAAAGTTACAATATTAATAAGACTGCTGTTAAAAGCAGTATAAAGTCACCTTTCCCATATTCATTTCCGATTGTATTAATGTTTTGTTTTGCCTTGAAAATACAAAACGAGAGCTACAGAAGTTAAAAAAAGAGTTGTACGATTCTTCTGATGTGTAATCTATGAAGTATATAATAAACTTAAGGGTTAGTTCCAATAGTAAAGGATACAGCCATGTTAAAAAAAGAAACTAATTGAAATTTACTGAGGAAATATGAAAGCTGCAACACAAAGATGAAGAAACTATTAAAGAATGTTGGGGGTTTTTATGCTGTTAGGCCTAAAAGGGCGGGGTTTGTTTACCGCTGTGGGTTGATGTTGTGCTAAAATTAGGCAACTATGATGGAGCAGCCAATCAGTTATGGCATGTGGACAGTAGGATTCAACCAACTACAGCAAAGCACTGCTGCCTGCACAGTATTTAGCCAATAGTTAATCGTTAAACCATGAGGCCTGTGTGTGGACACTGCGTGTAAAGAGATATAAGCATTGTGACGAGAACAATAAATGTCTGCTTCAGCTAACTCATATTGAGTCATCTGATGCTTTCCACAAACCCGTCTCCCACATCTGGCCCCCGAACAGGGACTCTGACCCGCAGAATTCAGCTAGTCTGAACGTGCGAGAGCCCTTGTAAGAAGAAGGATTGGGAGAAAAGGTCAGCAAGCACCAAAGGGATTGTCGACACCCTGGGTGCTGGTAAGCTGCGTAACTCGGGACAATGGAGAAGGAAGCAGCTCAGCAATTATTTTTAGAATTCCTCGCTTTGTGAGAAGCTGCCGTGTCCACAAAGAAGCTGTTGCAGTTGCTTATATGGGCTCAAAAGGCAAGACATTTTAAGTCACCCTCGTTGGTTTTTGATGTGTCTGAGTGGCGAGAAGTTGGTGACAAACAAAGTGGGAAAAGACTATAGATGGAAGTAAAGAGCCAACCTGGCGGGAAGTCATAAATCACCTTAAACAATATAAGGCGGAGAAACGAGTTGCAGGGGCGGCTCAGCAGCTGCTAGATGCTGGGGAAGATCACTGGGAACACTCATGGCTTTTTGAGACCATTCCAATGGCCCTGGGGGTGCAAGTACCTGTGCTCACGGATGTTAGGCAAGTCAAAGAAGCCACCGGTATCGCCGTGGGCAATCCTCCTGCCCCTGCTGCAGCTCCGGACGCTGGTGGACCTAGCGGCCACCCCCGGGGACCCAAAGACAACTCTGCTACCAGCCAGTGGCTCCAGTAGTTCCAGCTACTCTGATTCCGAGAATGAATCCAATCGTAAGAATTGGGGCTGGAGCTGTGTGCCACCCTCTGCTCCGAGCTATCGCCCGCCACCATTCTCTCCGCCACCACCGCTATTTGCTCCACCACTGCTGCCCGATGCCGACATTGCTGATAACATAAAAACTCTTAGTTTAGAGAAGGATGTAGCTATTGAGTCGGGTGGAGGGTTAACGATGTGCCCTAGAAATGGGGGAAGTTGATCAGGAACAATACGAGACGCATTGCTGGAGAGTGACTGGGCCGCAGTAGGCACTTTAGAGTCCCATTGCGGTTTCCCAGTGTTGCATGTTACTAACGCACAAGGGCAAGCGGCAGGGACCCACAAAGCCTTTGATTGGAAGCTGCTCCAACAGCTTCGATCTATGGTATCGCAATACGGGCTACAAAGCGAGCCTGCCAGACAGATGTTAGAGTACGTTTTTAATGCAGAACTCCTTTGCCCTAATGACTGCATGGCCTTAGCAAAGCTATTGTGCACACCATAGCAGTATGTGCAGTGGGAACGGTTGTAGGGAGAGGAATATAGAAAAGTCATTAACATGCCCAGACCGTAGGGGCATGTGCTGAATGGAATACAGCTTGATATGCTTATGGGACAAGGGCCCTATGCTGCCACCCCACAACAACTTCAGTTCCCTGCCAATTTCCATAGAGCCTCAGCAGAAGTGGCCCATAAAGCGATGTTGCACATTCCAGTAGCTAAGAGGGGACCAAATTGGGCAAATGTCCATCAGAGTGACAGAGAGACCTATGATTTCATTAACCGGTTAGTGGGAGCACTAGAAGCTGATGCTGACTTGCAAGGAGAGATGAAAGACAATCTGCTAAAGACACTAGCCTTTGAAAATGCGAATGGTAAAACTAGATTACTTCTGAGCACATTGCCCAAAGAAGCGTCTTTAGCAGACACGCTAGAGTGTGTCTCTAGGGCTTGAGAACAACGACATAGCGCATTTTTGGCTGAAATGATAGGGGCAGTAGTAAAAGAAC
>VXBX01008689.1:135482-151811 GCA_013400415.1 Scytalopus superciliaris | reverse complement strand
TGATGATGATGATGATGATGTCCAGCAACAGGGAAATACCAAATCACCTTGTTCTTAACATTGAAGATAATCCAGGAAAGAAAAGAAGATGGTAGAAGGGATATGATAGATGCAAAACAGAATGTCTATGGTTGGTAGAAGGTACAGCTACAGTGACTAAATATACAGCAGTCAGCCCCTTATATATATATATATATGTGTGTGTGTGTGTGTGTGTGTGTGTGTGTGTGTGTGTAATGTTTTAAAAATTACCCCCCACCAGAGTATTTAGATTGAGCATATTTGGTTAAATCTTGATCAATTTCAATATCCACCAAATGGTATTCCAAGAAGTGCACATTGAATATGAGACACATACATTTTACATGAAAAATCTCACCACAATTAAGGTCTGTGCTGCTAAATTCTGCTTTTGAAAAATACACAGAAATTTTCCTTTATGCCAAGGTCAGAGGAAAGAGTGACCTTTGCAAGCCACTGCACAATCAACCAAGGAAGGAATTGGCAGTAAAAAAAAAAAGCTCTTTACATACCCTTAGAACTGTGCTGTTTCTAGAGTGTAATTTTTTATAGTGGTTGTTATAATTGTCATTCTAGAAAATCACGTATTGCCACTTATGCATATCTTATTATTTTGCTATTGTGCATAGTAAATGTTAAAATCAATAGTTACCTACCATAATCATAGCAATTACCATGCAGCTTTAATACTGCATCATTGCCAAGAATATTTTTCAACATCAAGATTGTCCTACTCTTCTCACAGTAAACATAGCAATGTGTTCCTGTCCAAATGGGGACAACCTTTGTCCAACTGTGTTCCTGTGGGATTCAGTGATTTAGGTCAAATCCTAAACAAACGATGCACAAAAATTAGAGAATACTGATGAATCCTAAGTCTTTTACAGACCGGAGTTACAAAGAGATATCAGTCCAAAACCAAGAGATGAAGATGATAAATGTTATTATCTAGTTATTATTAAAATTAATTCTAATAAAAATATATCTAATTCTGTGGGAATACACACATACATATACATAACTATTAACACGTGTGCACCCATACCCACAATCAAGCAAAAATGCATGCATATATAGACACAGATAAAACTTCTTGCATTTTAAATTTTCCATTTAAGAATATGAACCTGAATAAAAAATAGGAGAATAAATCTTTGTTTCTGAGTGTATCACAGTAGCTGTATCTTTTCACTGTAGGACTTCCCTCTCAAACTGTTTTGTCACAGATGGGATTACTGCAGAATTGGTCATGAAAGAGAACCAGTCTTTTATTCCTACCCCAACTTTTAGTGTATTCTTATCTGAAATGGCAGTGCTAAGCCTGTAGGTAAATATGAGTTTGCTGGCTATACTGTAGCTTCAAAAGATCAGCATCCTGACAGGTGATCCAGTAAAGCCTTGATGCTAATCTTTATTTCTATAGACAGTTGCTAAGTATAAATGCAACTCTAATCTAAAGCTGTTTATTGCCACACCAAAATAAGAAGTGTAGTATAAAGAGTTTGAAAGCAAACCTAAACTTCACAGGATACATCAATGATTGGTGACATTTTGTTGCCAGTTGTTATTTGTATGAATAGATAGCACAAGCTATTTTGGAAAAGAAAATCTTTAAAAATGCATAAGGATATTTGAAACAGGACCATTCAGGCAGTGCAGGGTCATACATGGTAAAAGAGATGGGATAAACAGGTGATATTTTGTCCACTAACAGAATGTCAAGACTTGGTAAAGCAGTGGGAAGGGTCTAGTATAATTTCTTCAAAAATTGAATAAAGCTTCTGCATGGGCTGGCTCAGTTGGAAGTATCCCAAGATGACTTCTTGTGAGACTGAGCTATAATTTAAAACACTTTTTTTGAAAAACATTTGGAGAAGTTTTAATACTTCTCTAAGCTGTTGGTTTGTGCCACTGCCAGCATCTGATCACACTTGGCAGGTTCACATTCCTGTGGCAAAAGTTGTGGTGTTGTAGTACGTGTGTTACAGGAAATATCCCTTAACAACTGATACTCTATGATTCTGTGATGAACTGGGTGACCACACTTATGTGTACTGGCTTTCAATTCAGTATCTGTTCTAATACATTAAATAACTGCAACTGGATACAAATGAAATCTTAATCAATCTTTCATGAATTTATTGAAGGCATGTCAGGTTATCTCAAGTTCTTTAGAAACATTTTGAAGGCATTTGAAATAAGCAAAAATTATTTTCCTTCTTCAGTTGCATAATTGCCCAGTTATGAAGACTGTACCTTTCCCCATTCAGTTATGAGATCTGGACAGGCTAGAGAGATGGGCAATTGAAAACTCTATGAAATTTAACAATAGCAAGTTTTGGATTGTTCACCTGGGATGGGATAATCTTGTTTTATACATACAAATTTGGAAAGGGAAGTCTTGAAAACAGCCCTGTGGAAAGAGAGCTGAGGATTTGGGTGGATGGCAAGTTGAATATTAGTCACATGACTAACCAAAAGGGTGATAGCACCCCTACCCTGGGGTGCTCCAGCATACCATCACTGGCTGGTCGAGGAAGGTGGTTGTCCCACTCTACTCTGTGCTGGTGTGGCCTCGCCTTAAGTACTGTGCAATTTTGGGTGCCTTGAGATAAGAAGGATGTAAAGCTATTAGAGAGAGTCCAAAGAAGAGCAGCCAGGATGGTGAAAGGCATGGAGAGAAAGACTTATGAGGAGCAACTGGGGTCAATTTCTTTGCTCATTTTGGAAAAAAGAAGGCTGAGGGTTGACCACATCGCACTACTCTGCACCTTTCTCCAGGGGGCAGTGGAGAGGAAGATGCTGACCTCCTCCCTCTGGTGACCAGTGACAGGACACAGTGAAACGGAATAAAGATGCACGAGGGGAAGTTCAGACGTGACATGAGGAGAAACTTCAGTACTGAGAAGAGTGGTTGGTTGCTGAAATTGGATCCCCTGGGAAGTGTTCACAAATCAAGCCTGTTGGAGTTCAAAGAGGGTCTGGATGATACTCAGTCACATGGCTTAGTTTTAAGTAGTATTGCAAGGAGCAGGGAGCTGGACTCGATCCCTAAGGATCCCTTCCAACTTGAGGAAGGGATCCTTCCAATCCATTCTGTGATTGATTCTGTGATTCTAAATCAAATACCATAATCACGAAATTCTTCATGTGGGGGTTTCACTGCCACTCTGTTGAGGTTTGCTCTTACTTATATACTCAGCATGGTTGAGCATCTGCTGGGAGGGAAGACAAAGTTTCTTTCAATTTCAGTGGTAAAAGGCCTTTTGGGTAAGATTCAGCCTCAGAACTGATTGGGCTCTTTCAATACTTGGCTCCCTAAATACTCACAAGATGAATGCATTGCATGCATGCTAAGCTCCCCATAGAACATGGTCTTGGTCTCAGAGATCATGTTTCACAATTTCTTCCTTACTATTTATGTTCTGCTCTGGAAGTAAATGAATACTAAATTGAATCAGCAATTCAGGCTTGCTACATTTCATTGATCTATGACAGATCAGAGCTTGATGCTGAGCTAATGTGGCCCCAGGCATCAACCTTTACCACTAATATGGTTTTAAAATTCTCTACTCAAGTCTATTTATTATGAATGTAATCTGGTTTAGGAAAGCACCTAAATCTCTACTAATGATTCATTCAGATGCATGCACTGTCCTGATTTAAAATGTCCAGGTCAACCCTGCTTTCTCTGATTATTTTAATGGTGCACATTGTTCTATCTTAACTGGTTTGCTTCCAGTCTAACTCTGTTTTAGATATTTTTTTGCCTAACTCCCACTGATGACAGACTGGGATGATTTATTTCCTTATGCAACACTCTTTGTATTCTATAGTTATTTTTTGCCACAGTAGCACTTTATTATCTTCCTCTTCCAGCAGCTCACTCTCTCAGCCGTAAGTAAAATTTAGGGAAGTTTTTTGAAATTTCTTATGATCTGCCAGCCAAAATTTTATCTGGGATTCTAGACCTCAGATTCTTAACTCAAAAAAAATTAGCTCTGGTCCTCAGTGCTTTTCCAATGATTGTCATCCATCAACACTAATAGGGAAGTGAGTGGATTCAGCCTCCTGATGTCAGCAGATAGAGTTCAAAAATATTTACGTTTGTCATATGGTTTGTCACCTTTGATAAGTCCCTTTCTTTACTCCCCCTACTTCACTTGTTTTACTACTGCATCCGCTTCAAATTCTTCTTACTTTCCTCACATTTAATTATTATTCCCAAGCACAAAGCAGGGAAATGGGTGTTTCTGGCTATTTACTAAACTGAAAAATAAAACTCTGTGTTCAATCGGAATGATAATAATTTTGTCCTTCATTTAAAAAGTCTTACAACAAAAGCCAAAAAATTCTCCAAGATGTTTTTGGTCTTATCACTGCTTGTACTTTAATTGTACTTGATACTTCTTGACTTCGGGTTATCTTGTTTTATTTTTAATAGATTTTTTCCCCCTAAAAAGTAGGTATTTTTTCAAATCAAATGTCAAAACTATGAAACACTAAATAATATTTCCTTTTAAAATTACTATGTAATATACTTCAATATTTTGTAATGGAACTCTTTGTTGAATCATATTGGTCATAATTTGGCTTAAACTACTTCTCAGTAGAACTTGAATTAATGAAAACATGAATTTTTCAGTGAATTTACTGTCCATAGAAAATCTGTGGCCATCTCTACATATAAACAATGAGTAACTAAATACTGTTACTCCTATTACTGTTGGCTTAAAATTCATACTGTCTTGTTAAAACAATTTCACAGCATGTTCTAATTTCAGTAAATGCTCATAGTGTTTCTGATGAACAGTGCATTATCTGCAATCAGATTTTGAAATTTGAGGGTTTTGGATTTAATAGGGATATTCAAGTGGACAAATTCAAATTCACCTATATGTCTTGTTAAAATATCTCTGGTGTCTTGAAATTTGTCATCTAAAGGTTATAAAATAATGAAGCAGCAAACTTTCACCCATCTTGAATAGTAGAAATGTTTCCAGTCTGCTTGCTCTCTTGAGGGTTTGTTTCATGAGAGATTTCAGGCTTAGCTCAAATTTGTCCTTGAATATAAACTCTATTCACCATTTGGCTGTAAACTTTGGTTTTATTTATCTGAGGTATAGTTCTGGTAGGGCAGCTCGTTGTTTCAGGGGAGTTAAAAAAACACCTGAAAAGTCATGTGCATCGCACTTGTGCATTTCTTCTGGTTGCCAAGGAAACCACCCCAGGATTCCTGGCAACAGACTTCATCTCAATCGGTAATGGAAACACCACAGGTATTAGCCAGTCAGTCACCTCCCACCGGGTGCTATTTTTGGAACAAGTCAATAGATCAGATTCTCCTCTTCCAGCAGCCCTGGAGCTGTGCGAGGGTTTGTCGTGTGCCTTTGTCTCTGCGGGCTCGGCTCTCCGGCATTTTCTCCGGGCAGCGAGCCATCTTGTAGGTGAGGCTGGTAGGAGTGCTTGCTGTTAAACAATGTGCTTGAAGTAAAGAAAAGCCTTCCAAGCACTGTTTTAAAGCTGTCTCTAACTTTCCTAAAGTCTGTAGTGAGGGCTAATAATTATCAGGGGAAAGAGAGCAGCCTTTGTTTGATAGATGCTGCTTCTTTTCATGTACCAAAACTGTAAAGAAGTGCTTCCATTTACAGTCTTAAAGAAAGTATTAATGATTTGCATATTTGTAGTGGATACTTATGTAGTCATTGAATGTCCCAAAGATATTGACTGAAATCTCCAGTCCTGGAAATGGTGAAACATTATGATTATATTTCTGGGATCTTCTGCGAATGCAACAGGCAGTTACCCAGCCTGAGAGGCAGGCAGTGTCCCTGCTACCAGCCTATTCCCAAACTGAGTTGGTCCAAAAGCATCCAGAAGGGTAAAGTGCTTTATTTACATGAATGGGAAAGTAGAGCTTTATGCATGATTGGGGATGTTCATAAGGAATGGCAGAGTAGGCTGGAAGAAGATTACTTCAGTGCTAAGGGCAAAAAATAGGACAGGATAATGAGGAAGACAGAAGGGAGGAGGAGAAGGAAAACCGGGATGCATACCTGAAATGGGTCTGTAAAACAGCGATTGGAAACCTGTGGGGTGGGAATTAAAGAATAATAAGAAATGTCACACTGGGGAGAAATGGTTGTGAACAAATGAAAATTAAGAAGTGGGTAAATGGTAAAGGATGGATGGGCCAGGACTGAAGTAACAGAAATGGATTGGAGGGAGGGGGAATTAGAATATAAAGAGAAAGAGAAACATGTCTGGGATAGGAATATTACAGTTAAGAGTCCATATTAGGACTATCTGGAAAAAGAAATTGCAAATGGAAAGAAAACATCTGAACAGTGGTGATCATGAAAAGAAATGTTTCAAATAATGGTCCAGATAGCATGGAGATTGAGAATGGATCCTGTGGGAGGAAAACTGGTGAGGAAGAAAAAGGCAGAAGGAAGAGATTCTAGTCAAGGAATATTGAGATAAGGTGTGGGAACCAGGGTATAATAGGATTGAAGGATGATGGTTGGATAACAAGGCTAGAGAAAATGCATAGAAATACCAGAGCTATCTGAATAAATGTCTACTTAGGCTGTAGTGTTGGTCAGCTTTCCTCTCCCCTGGGTACTGTCCTAGAGAGGAGAAGCCCGGACTGAGAGTTGGGAGAATCACCTCAGCTTTTTCCAGGGCTGCCTCCTGGGAAAGCCTGTGAACCCTCTTTCCTCTCCCAGTAGTCTAGGAGAAGCTCTCTGCAGACACATTCAGCACAGCATTCAGTTATACTGATGACATGCATTCTTTGTCCTCCCTCTGTACACTTTGCTCTTCATGCTGGAAAAGAAAAAAAATATAGTAGTGATGAAGTACTTGGATTAAAAGTGATTATAAAAGGAAACAGACTTAATGAGGGAACTGTGATTAATTGTGGCACTATTTGCAAACTGCTGCAAGCAGCTCCACAACCTGGTCAACTCAATGTTTGGAGGAAATCAGTTCCTGGAAGGAAAGGTGAAAAAAATAATCATGGTCACCTGAAAGTCATTAAAAGATTAACAACCATAAACTGAAAAAGAATATATAATGCCAAATCAAACTTAATTTCATTGGTTATAGTGTGAGAGGGCATGTGGAAAATATCCTTCATTCCGTAGCTCAGCTTCAAGAGCAAGCACTTTGATAGTTTTCCACAGTAATAAAAATAGAGGAAGAAAAAATGGAAGAGAGCATCTAAGTGCTCAGTATACAGAAACCTGCTTGGAAAATGATGTTTAATGATTCACCATTGAAACTGAATGATGAATTTAATGTTGTTCCTGAAGGACCACTGTTGAGTCTGTTGTTATTCAGTATTGTCATTAATGAACTATTATGAGCTTTGTAATTTGCAGATGGCATTGAGGGGAGACAGCCTGAAGAACTGGAGGTGGGAATTCAGGTAATCCTGTGGAACTGGGAGTGAGAATTGAAAAGAAATGCTGAATTCTTCATGACTGAGATACAGATGCTGTTTCAGGCAAAATCAGCCAGCTCTCCTCATAACAGATAGCTCAAAAATAGTTGGGTTGCAGGTTTATAGACAAAGACTGAAATATNCCCCATTCCAGACAAATCAGTATAAGCAGGAGTAAGTTACATAATAGAACCCATCTCTCCGTTCAGAACTGGGGGAGGCCTCAGGGGAAAAGCTGGGTCCAGTCCAGTTTTCCTGAGCAGCCAGGAATACATTGACCTAACAACCAAACTGGCAAAACCAAAATGTTGTTCCAGCTCAAACCTGTGGTACCACTAGTACATTCGACAAGGTGAAATGGATGAAAAAGAAGACACAAAAAAAAGTCCAAACAAACCTGTGCCAAGAGTAATGCAACACAGGGCAGAAGAACTGAAAATTGTTACTGTTAAGATTTGATAGAATAGTCACACAAAAACCTAGTCGACCTTTTAATTGAAAAGTTAAAATTAGGTGGAAGTTTTTATTTATGAGGGATAGAATTGTCATAAGATGAGAGAAAGATTCTACTACTAGTATTCCGTATTCTTGGAAACTCAGTACTACGTGATCTTGAATGGTGATCTGTTTTTTAACAAACAAACCCATGAGGAGATACATTTCAAGGACAGGAAGCCAAATTTGTTTGCAAGACAGTTTTTAAACTGCAGCAAACCAGTTTGGGAGATACACAGACAATGTATCATATGTATGTTCATACATATATCTCTGAAGAAAAATTACACTGAAGCCTTTCAATTTTCCATCACTAAATGGGCAGAACTCACACGGAGAAAAACTCATTTGTATTGAATACATATGATTTGGCTCCCTGATTGCTTGGCAGCTTCACATAAAGCAGTGAGCATGACATGGTTGTATATGCTACACTGACTTTAATGTTTAACCTTGCTGCTTCAAAAGGCTGGTTAAAAAATCCCTCAAAAATACTGAGTGAAGTAATAATTGATAGTGACAAGGGAAAATATACAGTCAACACAGTGAAAGAAAACAAGACAAATTTAAAAAGCCTAGTAAAAGGATGGGAGAAGTTTTCTACACTCAGATAAGAGTCCCTTCTGGTCAAAAAAGAAAGAGAACAAAAATTAGGTAACTACATTTAACTGCATTAGAGAAAAGCATCAGAAAATCATGAATAGAGAAACCAGTGCTGTGCTAATGCATCCTGTTATTCATTGTCTATCCCCCTGTAATTTTAAGAATTTTATTCTTTTATAAACCATAGAAATGAATTTATGCGCTTTTTAATTTATCTCTCCATCAACTGGTAACTTACATCTGAAAGCTTGAAAAAACTCACAGTTTTCTGGTGTTCCCCCACAGATCTGTGTTCAGACCCTCATTCTGTAGTCCCCTCATTACTGCTCCCTCCATCCATCTTCCTACATGTCTCTCTCTCAAGGATGAAGTTATGGGAATTTTTCCCAAACAGGGGGTTCAACACTAAGAGATGGAGATTTGTTCTTTTAAAAGCTAAACAGAATTTCATGGTTATTAACATGCTGTTTTTTTCAATGCAACTGCTCTATGTGCTTATTCGAGGCAAGGCTGCAGGCATCAGCTTTTATTAAGCTTATTCAAAACTTTCCATTGTAACACCAGTTTGCTTATAGATTTGAGAAAGCTTTGATTATTTCAACCCAAATTTGTCATGTGCAGTTTGAAACTGTTTTATTTCTATTTTAGACTTGAAACAGTCTGTCAAATATTGTGCAGATATAAGAAATATTGTCAAAAGAATAGCAGAGAAAACAGTTTCATGTGTATGACCTTCAGCTGTGTGGGCTGAGAGGAAAAAAAACACGTTTCGAATTTTTTGTAGAGCAAAGGGATCCTTTTTAACCCCTAAAAGAATAGGAAAATGACCTGCCACTCTCATTCAAGACAGGAAACAATGGCACAGAAGGTCCTAAGTGTCTTGAGGCTTGATGTCCTTTGAGAAGCTGAAGGAGACCAATCTTGGGATATTTTCAACTCTCAACAGTTGTTAGTATTCCCAGGATACTTCCAGGAGTCCCTCTCACTATAACACTGGAAACACATGTGTTTCTCTGACACAGAGCTTCAAGACCACAGGCAAAGCTCTTAAATTCAATTTTCTATAATTCTCTAATAAGAGAATCAATAGATAAGAGGAAGAAATATCAGACAACAAAAATGTTATAGAGAGGGAAGGAGAGAGATGTTGTATGTCACATCTTGTAAATCCTAATACATTGCTGTTCAGAAGTTTATAGATATTTATATCTTTAGCTAAAGCTGAAAACTGATTCATAGAAAAGCTGAAAACTCCTGGTAACTTAAAAATCAATGAGCTAAAAAAGAAGAACAGCTAGATGCTGTCAAAATGATCACGAGGATAAAACCGAGCATGCCAGAAGTATATTAACCCAGGTTAATGCACGTTAACAATGACAAATAGAAGCATAGAATCCCACAATTTTTAGGTTGGAAGAAAACATTTCAGACCATAGAGTCCAATCATTAACCCAGCACCGTCAAAGCCACAACTAAACCACGAACTCAAGTGCCACATCTACGTCTTTTAAACCCCTCCAGGGATAGTGACTCCACCATGTGCTGTGCAGCCTGTGCATGGGCTTTACAACCTTTGCAGTGAAGAACTGTTCCCTAATACCCAACCTAAATCTTGCCTAGTGAAACTTGAGGTAACCTGAGCACACTGCTGGCTCATATTCAGCCCCTGTCAACAAACACTCTGAGGTCCTTTTCTGCTGGAGAATTTTCCAGCCACTCTTCCCCCAGCCTGTGGCACTGCAGGGGGTTTTTGTGACTGAACTTGTGCAGGACTTGGCACTTCACCTTATTGCACCTCATATAACTGGTGTCAGTCCAACAATCTATCCTCTCCAGATTCATCTTCCTACCCAACTGGGTGTCATCTGCAAACCCACTGAGGGTACACTCAATCCCTTCATCAAAATTGTTGAGAAAGATATTAAACAGGGTTTGCCCCAATACTGTTTTTCACCCAGCAAACAGTGTACCTGTCCAAACCATGGGAAGCCAGTTTCTACTGGAGAATGCTGTGGGAAATGGCATCAAAGTCTTTACTAAAGCCTAGGTAGACAGCGTCCACAGTCCTTCCCTCATCCACCAAGTGGGTCACCCTGTCATAGAAGGAGGTCAAGTTAGTTAAGCAGGACTGCCTTTCATAAGCCCATGCTGGGTGTCCTGCATGTGCCATGTGATGGTATTCAAGATGATATGCTGTGCGACCTTCCACAGTACCAAGGTCAGACTGAAATGAGTCAGATTGTATTAAGGTACAGTGGAGCTTCCATATTAAGTTATAAATGTCTAAATTAATCTGATGTGCCCAGCATGGACAGCATCAGTGATATAAGGGGTTTTGTATATTATACAATTTTTCAGATGAAAAGATGAAGGTTTTATTATTCACAGAAATACCCAATCTTTTTCAAATCCTTCTGTAAGACTTAGCTCCATTATACCTTGTGACAATGACTTGCACAGATTAGTTACTTGACTAATAAACCACTTTCTTCTTCTCAGTATAAAACTTGCTTGAAACTGTATGACACATCCACATTTCCTCTTCACTATCCATCATATTTTTATTTGCCATCTATTGAAATGTGAATAGCCATAAATTACACTGCTTTGTACAGATAATTTTTTCATTATTTTAATAATCATAACTGCCATCTTATATATATATATTTTGTTTGTTTTATTCTTCCATTTCTGTCATATTCTGTGTGTAGCAAACTTTAGCAAATCTCCTTCAAACAATACTCATTCTTTGCTACACCTTACATGGTTTGGATTGGAGCAGCTAAAAAGCTGTAAATAGTTGTATTTTTTGTCTCTCCTGAGTATTTTGTTTGCAGTTTCCATATCAATGTAATGATAGTTTTATTTTAAGGTTTTTTTTGTTTTGTTTTGGAGTTTTTTTGGGTGAAGATGTTGTTTATTTATCTAGTTCTCTTTCAAGAAGGCCTGTGTCACATCTCAACAGTAACATTTCATGGCCAGACTCAGTTCTCAATTATTTAAATAGCTGACAGAAACAGTGATGGACATTTGTGTTCAATAGAAAAGTAATGATAAAAAATCTGCCCTCTCAATAAAAGCTATAATAACATCGCCTGGTATAAAACTGGTTTACAGCTTGTGAGTCCCAGTGCCAGTTGGATAGACTGTATACTATATAAGGACTTCAGCGAAAACACCTAGCATTTTCCCAAGAGCAAAATAAGGGATCAGGAGCAGAAACGTCTATTAATAATTAAAAGCTGGTTCCATGTACAACAGTCTAATTGCATCTCTCATGTATCACAGACCCAAACACTTTTTTGCTAGCTTGGTAGGATGCAGTAGATAAGTCAGACTTATTTGAATAAGCTATCTGTATATTTTAGCCCCAGTAATGGTATTGCATTTGACTGGACTAACATAAAATTTTTTTTGGGTCTTTATTCTCATCTGTTCACAGAATTAAAGCGCTGAGTAGTAGGAACAACTTCCCTGAAGTTCTGATAGAAAAAAATACAAAGACTGTAATATATAAAAAAATCTTTTAAATCCAGTGTATTAAGTAACACCACTCAGAACTTCATTAGATATTAAGATAAAAGAGTAAGAAAGTTTGCTGAACAAAGCAATCCTATCAAGTTTTCTAATTCTCCTTCATAGTTTACTGACAAGAAGGTAAAGCCATTATATTAATAACCCCTTTTCCAATTAGCCTTATTGTCCATGACAAGTCTCATAAAGACATAGCACTTCATTAGTTTCAAGATGCATTGCTGTACAGAGTATAAGGGGATGAGACCTGCCCCAAACTGTTGTAGTTTCCACATGAGTGAAAAAGTCCTACAATTTCATTATGTTGTACATTAATGCCCTAACTAGTAAACCAGTTAAATAAGCATCCTCTTTCTAACCTTCAGTATTTTCTGGGTAATAAATTCATCAGTGTCGTCCACTTTCCTGGTTATCTCCTCAATGATTACTTGATACTGAACAAATGCTTAATGTTTTTCCCCTTCAATGCAAGTGGAAGACTGACACAAACATGATTGACACAAGTAATGTCTGCATTAGGTAAGTTCAATCAGGAATGGTAGAAATGCATTACAGTAAGGCTGGGTGGTAAGTCGGATGTGTAATATCAGGGCCCAGCTTTATTCTTGTTTCTGAGAAGTTATACGAATGAGAAAAAACAGCTGTATTTTACAGTTGAAATAACATAGACCCAAAATGAGAAAATGGGATTTACCTCACTTATTTTGTTATTAAAGAGCTAAATACCTAAGTATGAGTGAGTTATACTTCAGAGCCAGTGGCAGTTCAGATGAGCAACTCACCTGAATCATCTTAAATGTATATTTTGATGCAATACAAATTGCAGTGGGTGCCTGGGTTGTTAAGAGGTTTTATGGTTTAACCCCAGTCAGAAGCACCACACAGCCCCACAAACAGGATCAGGAAGAGATTCAGGGAGAGGAAAAGTGAGGAAACTCATGGGTTGAGGTAAAATCAGTTTAATAGGGGAAGAGAAAGCTGCACACACAAGCAAAGCAAAACAAGGAATTCATTCACCACTTCCCATGGGCAGGCAGGTGTTCAGCCATCTCCAGGAAAGAACTTCATCATGCATAACAGCTATTTGGGAAAACAAATGCCATATCTCCAAATTTCCCCCACTTCTTCCTTCTTTACCCTACTTCATGTATTAAGCATAGTATTATATGGTCTAGAATTTCCTTTTGTTCAGATGCGATCACCTGTCCCAGCTGTGTCTTCTCCCGACCAGCCACCATGCACCCCCAACCACCAGTGTGGCAGTATGTAAAGCAAAAAAGACTTTGGCTCTGTGTAAGCTTTGCTCAGCAACAACCAAAACATCACTATATTGTCAACACTGTTCTCAACACACCTCCAAAATATAGGCCCATACCAGCCACTGCAAAGAAAGTAAACTCTACCCCAGCCAAAACAAGCACAAAGGTGTAGGGACATTGCTTAAATATGTGCACCCAATGGCAGCTGCAGTAGTGTACTGAAAGCATGCAAAGAGCTAGCAGATACAGCAGAGGAGCTGTGGTGGGTATGTCTACATAGCATACATTGAAATTTCAGTATCTTCATCTATGAGCTGAATATCATCCTTAAGTTAGAAGAAGCACTCTTAGAATGACAAACTGTTCTGTTTAACCTAGTACCTGCCTGAAAGTTAGGTATGTAGTCCAAAGTCAGGGGAAGAGGAGGGTATCAAAATCAAGGTTTAATCAAGAAAAGCACAGCCATCATAAATAGAGGCAACACTATCATATTTTGGCTATTTACTAAGAGTGTAGGGCATTTTGCTGGTGTGTTACAGGTATTTCTCTGGATTAATTCAAGAGAACCACCAGCTACAGAACTTTGTCTCTTTACTAAAGCTATAGAATTTTGCATTTCCAATTTAATATAGACAGCCATAAACTGAACATTATTAGGATTTCTTCACAAGGGGAAGAAGAATGTAGAGCTCACTGCAGTGTCCCCTGTTTCTTTAATTTCACACCTGAATTACCAGAGACTTTCTTAAAGAGAAAAGGCTACAAGAAAATTCATAACTGCTGGAAACATGTATATGTACATATAAATATGTTCAACCCTTTGGGTATTATTAGAGTGGAAATAATATCTACTATATGCTAAAGCTCTGTGTAATAAAAAAGGGGGTCATGCATTTTTTAATAGGAAATGACAGAGAGCATTTCATCACTGCAGAACCATGTAGTTTTACCCAAGCTAGTTTTAAAATAGCTAACTTAGCTAGTGGTAGCAGAGAGCTCAGTAAATGCTGAGCAAACTGAGCGCTGACTTTTTTCTCAAAGTGCAGTGGGAGGTGTTTCAGCCCACAGTGACCTCCCCATGACTGACATCTGAGCCAGCTGAAGCTGGTAGACTAACTTATGACAGAAAAAACAGTGCAGACATATTGAGAATTTGCACACCAAGCAAAATTTAGGTGCTTGAAGGCTTAAAACAGTTGAGCCTTGGACCACTAGTCTGAAGCAGTGATTACTGGTATTTTTTTAACAGTGTCTTAACAGGTGGGACTGGAAATCTTAGGTATGTGAAAACAAGTAGTGGACATGAGTCCAGGACAGATCATCCAACACATTTGAAGACACAGTAATGATAAAGACAGCATTTAGCTTGCTTAAAGTTCTGGAAATTAGAGGCAAGATTGATTGTAATGAAAGAAAATTGCTTATAGCATTAAAGAATAGATTCTTATCTGTGCTGTTTTCAAATTCACCCCTTATCAAAGATGATTATCTTCTGTCATCTTCAAAGGATGCATTTGCCATGGTTCCCAGGGACAAGCATTTTTCTGAGATAATTTGTCCAAAGAGGCGGTACAGACTGGTGATGAGAATCACCATTAAATAAGCACACGTGTGCTTATTTCAGTGTAACTGCATGGTGCACCCATACCTACAACACAATGACAAGACAGTTGGCAGGGAATCTGTGAAGGATGTAACATTGGTTATGGCATCTAGGGAATGTGCAGGGCCCTAAAAACCTCCCAAAGACACTTGCCAGGCTCTCCTGTATGTTCCTCACTTTTGGGTTGTGGGAGAGTTCTGTTTTGGCAAGCATATCAAGTATTGTATTCATACAGATGTGAGAGGTTATAACGGGAAAAAAATAATTTATTATCTCTCAGGGTTGGTTTCTGTCATGCTGTGTTCCCCACTGTACATTTGCAAGTGCAATGAGCTGTGACCTGAGAGAGTACCAGTGAGATCCAGACTCGACCATGGCTCCTGCAGAAGAGGAAAAGGGCACATCTCTATGAAAGTGATTTGTCAGGTCGTGAATCACTCATTTGCTGCTGTTGGGCTGGCAAAGAGAGTCTGAAAGTTGTCTGACCGCATCAGTGTGGCTCTGAGCCCAAGCCAGTACTTCAGGCTTGCTTGCAGCACTCACTGCGCCCAAAGGGCTTCTGTTGGTCTGTCCATGCTGCTTTTCTGTCTGTCTTTGGTATTACTGTATGACCTACACTTCTCTTCCTGTATAATGCATTCATGTCTGATTAGGTTCTCATTCTGCCCCTCCTACTTGCTCTCCGAGTATCATTACTCCTTAACTAAATCTAGATGGCTAGAATTAAAGTCTCCTCCTGCCAATAATTATTTTATTCTAGTCAGGGAGTAGCTTTCTATCTGTATCTGGGTCAGTATTAATCTTAGCTTCCAGTGTTAATTTTCATGCTAAATATTCTTAATTTGTTCCTCTTTTATAAGAAGTTCCTTGATCCAGTAAATCTTCTTGTCCCTCCTACAGTGTCTCTAGTTATGAATTGTCATGATTCAGTGAATCTGCAGAGAAACTATTTTAATTATCTCTCCTTTCTCTCTGTCTGTCTTCTGCCAGGATGTCCGAGCCTCCCGTGGAGGGAACATTCCTATCCTCCTTCAGCTCCCCTGAGGCAGTCAGAAATTTTTCATGTCAAGTTATCTTTTTGTCTCCCAAATCGCACTGGATAAGCACTTCTCAGTGCTGAGGTTGATTTCTGTGGGGAGATTCCAGCTGCAGGGGAGAGAACACATAAGCTCAGTGGAGACTGCCAGAGAAATACATAGTCCCATTTATGTAAGACTTGGCAAAGCCAGAGAAAGGCCTGATCAGCTGCATTGCTCTCTGGACTTCATGTGTCACAGATTTTTTGCTTGATTCAGTGAAGAAGAAAAGTCACATTTGCAAAATTTGTAGCTGGTAGTTGTGGGTTGTTTGTGGGGTTTTCTTGTTTT